>VOQJ01001540.1:30577-42373 GCA_015052665.1 Apistogramma diplotaenia | reverse complement strand
CCCTGCAACTGCACTCCTCGTACCTCCTTCCCATTCTGCTTCACTTTCCTTCTATTCTCCTTTAAGTACACTTTTTTCCCTCACTGTTAAACACATCTGATTCTGCAGTTTCATTTTTTTTTACCTTTTATTTATGCCTCTCAATATTTCTAATTCTTCCTTACCCTCTTTTCTTTTGTCCTCTTATCCTCATCTTTCCACGGCTCTCTCTCTGTGACAGGGGTGTTGTTCGTGTGGACGTGAACCTGCAGGACGTGGACATTGACCAGTGCTCCAACAGTGGCTGGTTTGGCGGGACTCATCGCTGTAATCTCACCAGTATGGAAGTGAGTCTGCAACTACTTTCCTTATGTCATTCTGGTGTATTGTGAAAGAACATATGATTTATTGTGTCATTAATTCTAACGTAAGCTGTTCTTCTTTCTAAGTCCTTGTAGTGTGTCTGAATGCAACAGTCAAGTTATACAGTACGTGTTGAAAGAGGTGTTTCACAGAGCCTTTGCTGCCTTTCTGTCATCACAGTTCGTCTTTGAGCATCAGATAACTGACCAGAGTAAAGCTCTCCATCCACTCAGCCCCAGTTACTGCAAATGTGTGAAACTGTCGATGCGATGTTGTGAAGATTCCGCTCTGTTTTCAGCTAAATATTAACACTAGCATGGCAACGGGGTCACGACAGCAATGTTAACAGGTACAATCAGAGACTTGTCTTAAGTGTTTCAGAACTTCCTGTTCCTGAACTTTATTATGTCTTTGGTATAAAATTCCCTGTTCACCATCTTAGGTTAGTATCAGCCAGAAGGTGCAGGTAAGGCCGAAGGGAGCGAAAACTGGTTTTGCAGAAATTTGCTCACAAACAAATCTCACGGCATTCCCTACAGTAGTAAGTAAAAGGGAAATAGCGCACACCACTGCGCTCCCAGCTGATTTGCAACATTTTGATAAATGATGCTTTCTTTTTTTCATGCAGCACTTGCAAAAAATCCTTGATGTGCATCCCTTTTTACAGTAGCCATGAAACCAAAACAAAACAAAAGAAAAAGTCAACCATGGGGGGAGGAATCTAAACAGTATGCACCATTTTAGGGTCGGAGATGTCTCTGTGGTCCTCAGTTTTTGGCGTGTTCATTACTTACTGAGATGTTTCAGTTTTTACTACAATGGTAAACTAACATTGACCAACAAATGTAGCAAAAATCAAACCTTTATTGTTTTTCAGTCATCTGGAACATTTAGTACATAATTAGATTTTCTCCTGCCTTGATTATTGTAATTCACTTTTGACCTGTTTATTTCAGTCCTCCATAGCTGATTTCCAATTGGTGCAGAGCGCAGCGCCAAGGCTGCTAACGAAAACCAGTCAGCATTCTTAGATCACACCTGTTCTTGCATCCCTTCACTGGCTTCCAGTGAAATTTAGACTCCACTTTAAAGTCCGGTTATTAACTTATGATGCTCTACATAGACAGGCCCCTCCTTATGCATCACATATTAATATTATTATTATCCATCCATGAAGCTTCAGAGCTTTCAGTTTTGTCATCACTGCACTGAAATGTCTGAGACAACAAAACTCACTGCACTACAAAGTAGTTCGGTGGCTGTGGACTTGCGCGTCCTGCAGGGATGTCCGTGACGCGTGCGTCTTCTTGACGGCAGAGAGTTCTCGCATGTGTGTGTGACCGCTGTGATGGAACTGGCAGCAAACATTCATCACGTTTTCTGGGGCGTCAGAAAGCCCGAGAACAATGAGATAGTTCTGTATCTGTGTCTGTTTGCGTGTGAGCGGGCCCGCCTCTGCGTTTGCCACCTCGCCTGTGTCAGTGCCAATGCGTGATGTTTTGTAGAGAGCCTGTCTGACTCCAGCATTGGAGAGTAGCTGCTCGGGCGTGCATGGCATGTTGCAGGCCATATGATGTATAATAAATGCTGTGTAATGAAATGCAGCAAGATGAGATGAATTATTGACCATGCTCTTTGTTTGTGTGCCCCACCATCACCAGTCTGTTGGTGTGAGAGTGAGTAAATGGGGTGGGGGGGGGGTCTATTGTGTTGTTTCCTCTGCATTCCTCTTCATTTTTTACAAACCAGTGTCTCGTGTTTGCTGCCTAGTAAAATCTGATGGTGTTGCTGATGGCTTCTGATCTACACGTTTGACTGGCTTTTAGTTGCCAAGGTCATTCTAGGTTGATTCCTCTCATCAAATTGCTCTGAATTATGCTCCAGTAGGTCTGCGTCCTGTCTACATGTGCTACTTTACACTTGTAACCTTTTACTTTTTGCTCAGAACATTTGCTTTCAAAATGCTGTGAACATAGCCGGACTTAAAACATCACGAAGGGACAGTTTGAGATGTTTGTCGCAGAGCTCACAGCTTCTATGATTAATTTCGTTCACACACTATATTTGGCCAAGCAGTAGCCAATGATTCAGTGCCATCTTGAATCTGCAGTCTTGTTTTTCTCTTGTTGTTTGAAATGTAATGAGGGGCTTAGAGAGCAGAAATTAAGACACTGGCAAACAGCACGGAATTAAAACTTTATATTATAAATGTTTTCTTAGAGAGAACAAATATTGACTAAGAAACAATGTCATCAATCTTGCCTACGCATGATTTCATAGAGTAATGAAACCCACAATTGGAACAGACTTTTCTTGCAGTATTTATTTAGACGTGCTACAGCTGTTCGCTCTCTGAGCATTTTGAAGGGAGTTCAGTGCAGAGCCGGAGATGCTGGGATATGTTATAAATAAGTAAAACAACAGCACGCCTAATGAAAATATCAACACGCACACGCTAACATGCTGGTGTTCAACAGGTTACATTTTTCACCAAATCTGGCAACATGTCGCCTAAACTGCCAGACTACAAACAGAACCCAGAAAGTATCTGGTACTAAAAATCTTGATTCCTTTCTACTTTTATCTGCGGATTCATATATAAATTAATATTTAACTTGCCCGCTACAAGCTTTGAATTTTAGCTTGCCACTGTAGCAGTTGGTAAATCTCTCTAAATATATCTTTAATGTAGAAATGCTCGGTGGCATTTTAAATTCCCCCTAAAGGTGTTGAAGCTTCTTTGTTCAAGCGCCTGCACAGACTGGCAGATAAATAAAGGTAGGTGAGGATAAGTAAAGAGATGCGAGACTCATGTGAAATTGTGATACAGAGCTGTCATGGTAGCGAAGGAAAGTGACTCCACAGTAAATAAAACCCGGCGGCACGCTCTTAGCTGGTGCTTAAATGCTACTGCACACCTGGGAATACAAGCTGTTTGCCTTTGACTTAATACTCTATGAATCAGGTAGCAAATAACTGACAACCAGTGCATTTGTTTTCAGCGATTTCCTCCTATATTTTTATTTTGAATGTGAAATGTCCAGCACGTCCTTTCTGCGCCAATCCACTCTCGATGTCTCGTTCGTTTCTTCATTTGTTTCTTTTTCCAGCTCGCTCCTGCTTGATATAATTAATTGCTTATTGCTGGGAACAATTCAGCCAGCCCATTACCCCTATTTTAGTGTAGCTCCTTGGGGACTACACCTCAATTTTCTTGTTCAAATCAAAGCCTGAGGCCGAGTGCAGACTTAAGCCTGGTTGAAAAACGATCCGGCTGCTAATATGGTATCTGAGCAGCCACGCCACAATCACACCAAGGCGAGCGAGGGGGGGGGCGCCTCTTTGTCCCAGCATCCCTATTAAACAACAGTTTGTTTCTAAATCCTGCTAAATACATTTTTTGTGGGAAATGGGCTGTGGAAAGTTGATGCGAGGCTCATTGCTTTCCCCATCCAGTACAAACATACCCCGAGGCTGTGTCTCACAGTGAAACATAATAATGAAACAGACTCCAGTAATGTCATGCAGCATTGTGTCTTCTCCAGAGTGTTTGGAAAGTAACACCCACCTCTCACTGTTGCTGTGATGTCATGGTTCAGTCATTTTGTAGATGATCAACTTTTATATTAACACTCTGCAGTTTTTCCTCCTCTGTTGCTTTTGCAGGCTGGAGAAAAGCCTGTTTTCAGAGAAATGGCCTCTTTTTTAGAGGCTGTTTAGTGAAACAGTTTTGGGGAGGTTTATTATCCAAATGGTGTCTCTAATAAACCCTGAGTCTGGCTGCTTTTGAATGACCTCTATTCCCAAATTGCAATTCTGAAGACCACGTTGGCACTTTTTTTTAGCTTTTTGTTTGTCCTTTTTGCTTGCTGTAGTCAAACTATATTTGCCAACAATAGACTTTTGAATAGCTTCTTGAGGTACAGAATCAGTGGGAGTATCAGGCCTTTGCTACTGCATCTGGAAACTCGATGAGGAAAACGTGACCTACAGTGTGAGTTTCACGCCAGCCTACGAGTTTGTGCCACATGCTTGTGCAGTGGGGTCGCCTCACAGCGAGAAGGTTCCTGGTTTGACCCCCAGCTGGGGTCTTTCTGTGTGAGTCTACATGTTCTCCTTGTGTCTTGTAGTTGGGCCCCAGGCGCCCAGTCGGTAACCACCAGTTGCTCAGGAAACTTGTATTCTTTAGAGTATCTACCAAAAACCTCCTTGTGTTTGTGTTCAAAAATGGAAGGATTAAACTCTATATGACTTAAATTTAGTTGAAATAAATGTATTTATGGCCTCTAATTTACTGTAAATGTATCTTTTTAAAGCTGAGCAATGGGACTCGGCATTAATATTGCTGTTATTTCGAATAGCAGCATTATTTTGTGTTAATGTTTTTCTGTTTTCAACAGTCAAAATATGCAAAAAAATACAATGAATATACTCAAAACTAGGCTGTCATTGTACATGAACTCATTAATGAATTATTTATCGTATTTTGTTGTTGTTTTGGCAACTTTTACTGGCAGATACTTCACAGTTTTTTTTCTTCTTTTCTTTATATGGTTGAGCTTTGTTCTTCCTTCTTCTTCTCCTTGGTCTTTTTCCCGGTCTGCCCAGATACAGCAGCTGAGGAGGAAGGTAGGATGTGTCACCATGAACCAAATACAAGACTTCATACATTATGGATACCCAGTCGTAGGGGAAGCATCTTACATAAGGAGCCACTGCTTATATAATTAGATGAAGACGAGAGCATGATTAGTGTGGGTGATTTGTGACTGGATGCGGCTAAGTAGGTTTATGTATTTTCTTTTGTGTGTACTATTTTTTAATCTAAGTAGATGCTAATGTGTGTGCAGGATGTTTGCGTAACTGCCTGTCGGTGTGCGCGTTTTCTCTGCCCATTCTGTGAATTGTGCCACTGGAGATAAAGGGCTTCAAAGGCAGAGCTCTACTAATGAGTGTAAACTGCTGTGACAGCCAAAGAGGGTTACCCCCTCTGTCTCTCTTCTGGCTTTCTCTCCTCAATCAGCCATGCGTCCTCCTCTCTCTTTCTTCCTCTTTTCCACACGCTCTCTATCCACGGCTCTCCACTTTCTCATATATTTCACTATTACATCCAACTCATCCGTCTTGTAGCCCACTCTTGTTTCCATTTTGCTTACTCTAATATCCGTACCGCCTATCCATGTTTCCATTTTCTTGCCAATTTCTCAGAGGAGGGCAAAAAGACAGGCTCAAAAAAAAAAAAAAACCCCAACCTGTGATTCTCTTGCTTTTGTTAGCCCAGCACATGAAATGACTGCATGGTCCATTCTTCTTCTGCTGCTTTAAACGCCGTGGCAGTTGTCGAAACTCCTCCCTGTGTACACGCTTACTCTCTGCAGACCTTTCTGTGGGTTTACCTCCAGCAAGATATGAAAAGCACAATTTACAGCCACCTTGCTGGACAGAGGAACACTATTATTTCTGGCTGCGGCTCAGCCACAGTTCATATCGAGCCCTTCTGTTCTCAAAAATTAATTACCTGGACACATGTGGCAACTTCTTGCAATACAATCAGACTGTATGGGGTGAAAAAAGGGACATGAATATAAATGTTTGCTTCCTCACTGTGTGGAATACGGTGTCCTTATCATCCCTGGCACATTGCTGTGGAAGAAGAGGATTTAAGCTTCACAAGCCTTAAAGTCAGTATAAATGCTGAATGTAAGGAAGGGGATACACAGCTGAATAAGAAACTGCAACAGCCTGTGCAGATGCTACCACTAAAGGATGTTCAGGTATAAAGAATATGCTAATTTCTCCATGGTATGAGGTGCTGTAGCTGTCAAAAAAAGAGACTCATGCCTGCCTTTTACCTGCTTTATCACGAGCAGGTGAAAAAAGGGTGATTTTGGGAGCAGAGAAGACAAAAAGTAACCTGCTCTGCACAGTCGTTTCCTTTCTAAACCTTCTTTTTTCTGTTTTGTTCAGCCAGAGGCTCTCCATCTCTCCTCAGGGAAGTGTGAAGCTCTGCAGCCTAAGCTAGGATGAAGTATTTGAAGACTTGGTGCATCTGTACACCATTCGGCAATGAGTGTGTGTGTTTACATTTTTTCTTTTTGCCTTTTTCATCATCAAAGAGACTATAAGGAGCAAAATTCAAAGCTGCGTTAAAGAGGTTCAAGCTAAGGTAAATAATCCCTCAATTTAATGAAGCAAGCTTTGCTGTGGAGCTAAGCTAAATTTTGCTTTATAGTAAAAAAAGTATTTTTTTCTTCTTCTGCGGAGAGCTGCAGGGGATGCAGAAAGCATAAATTCACATTAATGGACTGTACCATTTTGGGTGATCCTTTAAACATTCATAACTGTATAAAGTTAAGAGTTTCTTCCCAAATGAGCCCTCTCACACTGAACATGTGTGTTATTGAACAGACTGCAACACGTACAGTCCAGATTACCAGAAGCATGGTTTGAAGAAAATATTACTGTAAGAAATCAAATTTAGAGAGAGTTCTGATGAAAAACGATCAGCAGCTTTGATCATATTTAATAGGACTATCTTCCTGAGCCTTTGAGACACAAAGAGACAACAAAGTGTATTTGTGGTAGGCTCAAAATTCAAAGTTATGATTATTAGTGTCCTACTTTATATTCAAGAGTAAAGTCCACCCGTCAATCCATTTTTTATAACCGCTTATCCAGTTCACATTTGTGGGGGAGGTGGAGTCTGGCCTGTCATAGTGTGAGAGGCAGCTTACACCCTGGACAGGTTGTTTCACACAGATTAAAATGTAATGTTTCCTGGGTTATTCAATTATTTAAAGGAGCTGTTTTAAACTTAGTTATCTATGTAAGTAACTCACAGCAGCAGCCGACTCACGGTGCTTTGTACAGTAAGATAAAGACCCTGCAATATTAGAGTAAGCCACAGTAATCTGATGATGAGATGATGAGCAAGCACTTGGCGATGGTAGAGAGGAAGAACTCCAGTCGAACAGGAAGAGACCGCCAGCAGAAGCAGGCTGAGGGAGGGACAGCCATCTTTAGACTAACTCTCAGCCTCAACTGATTGAGGAGGAGCATACTGAGTCTGCGAACAACTAACAGGATCAGATCTAAACTACAGGTGAGAGTAAACGACAGGTAAACAAATGCAGCGTGAAAAGACGGGTGAACAGACATGTGCTCGGTGCAGCCTATGGCAGCATGTTTCAGGATCACCTGATCCAGCCCTAACTATAGGTTTTTAAAGTTTTATGAAAAGCAGAGCGGCTGTCTGTCTTCTGAATCCAAACTGTGAGCTGGTTCCACAGGAGAGGAGCCCGATAGCTGAAGGTTCTACCCCCCAGTCTGCTTTTAGAAACTCTAGAAATCACAAGTAAGCCTGCAGTGTGAGAGCGAGGTGTTTTGATGGGATAACATGGTACTGTTTATTCTAAAAATAAAAATATTGGAAGATTTTTTTTTTACAGTACAGTGAAAGTAGAATCAAGCACAGAGTCATTCAGCAAGTATGTCATCTTTTATGTGTGTGCACACTCGAGACATTGTAATATTAAGTAGCTCTTGTTGCTGTGTACACTTAATAGGATTTACACAGAAAGGATTACATTTATTGTAATCTTTTCTGTGTAAATCCTTATATGTATTATTTATATATCCACTCGAGAGACATGATGCTACTGATCTGAACAGAAATCGACTTCCTTTATAGCGAAAATAAAGAAATGTGGAGTGTAACAGCCTCTAATGGTATCTAGCTTCCTCATAATGCTAATACATTAGCCAGTTATAGTTATTAGCCATCTGCCCTGTTTTCATAGCTCTGCCAGTCTGAGTATCAGTCTTCTCTCTTTCTTTTAATTTCAGTAGAAGTAACAACTGTTCAATATTTATTTGCTCCAACTGGAACATGATCTGCTCGGCTCAGTTGATGTTGATTGAAGTAAATGACGAGACTAAAGAGAAAATTTGGGACCAGAGTTTTACAGAAAGAAAAAAGAAATCAGAGGAAAAGGTTTTTTAATCAGGTTCCACTGAGAACTCTAAAGTTCTCAAAGCGAAAGAAGAATCTCGTACGTCTGGACTTTCCTGCTGAATCCTGTGAGCCACGATGAGCTGCCTTCACAGTCTGTGATGCGTTTACACCTGTTGTGTCCTTTAGTTAGTTTCATCCCGGTTCAGTCATCTGTCAGAGTTCTGTGCTGCCTATTGTTTCCTTTTATAATTTTGTATAAACAAAACAACAACAAAAACATTTTCTTTTATTTTTGCCAGAAGATGCCACACAGTCTTTTTAGCCATTTACAATGTGCCACTCTTTTCTGATTGGTTTTAGTGGTCCTGATGTTCTTTCATGTGCAGAAGGTTTAAGTTTGTTTTGGAGTGGTTTTGAAACGTGAACCAAACTCTGTTGCAAAACTTTGCAGCTCTTTAATGCCTGTTTTTATTTCCATATTAGCAAAAAAATCGTTTTCAATTATTTTCTTTGATCCTTAATTAAGCTGCTGATGCATAGCTTGAAGAGAGGAGGGATGGTGAAAGACACAAATGCTTATAGGAATGAGTAGAGGATGAGAAGCGGAGAGAGGAATTAAGGATGACAGCGTGGAGGGACAGTCATCAGGGAGGATTCGTCCTCCACAGAGATACACCATTCACTCTCTAATCTGCTGCCCGCAGCTCAGCGGCTGCCACGGCAAAATGCAAGAGCACGTTAAGTCGGCGGCAGCAGTTGGATCTTAATTGAGTGAGGCCTCCCAGATGAGCCCATGTGGGGAGCTGGAGACCACCCACCCAGATGTTTGGTAAATGGACTGGTTCTTATAGCACTTTCTACTCTACTTTGAGCACTCAAAGCACTCAACATGCCTCATTGAGACAAGCATATCCATACTCCAATGGCTACATCAGAGAGCAACTTGGAGTTCAGTATCTTGCCCAAGCACGCTCTGGCATGCAGACTGTAGCAACCAGGGATCGAACCACCAACCTTCCAATTAGCAGATGATCTGTTCTACCTCCTGAGCTATTTGTGTGGGAGAACTCAACGGTTCATCTCATAGGTCTTAAAATGCCAGGCGAGACTTTCATTTCATTCCCGATACATTTCCTAAAGCCGCTCGGAAAATCTGTGCTAACACTTTGAATATTTTGCTCTCAGCCTTTAAATTCTGAATTTTCAGCCCCATCATTTCTGTCCCTCTTACTGTCCTTTAAGTATCACTCAGCTCAATCCTCCCAGTGACTCTCTCCACAGTCACAGCACTGTCTGTAACAGCGACAAACCACCAATCAATAGCTGGCTGCATATCTCAGTTTTTGCCTCTTAAATTGGTGGAGAAATTCCAGACAGGCTTAAGTCCAAGGTCTCCTCTCCTCAGACATCCAGTATTTCAGTGGCTGGTAGTCTTGTGAAACAACAGCAGGCAGCTTCTCTACCCTGGGGACAGAGTGATTGTAATGCTTTTAGGGTTTAATGCTTTCAGGGTATTTATAGATCTCTGAGGGATGCTGAGTGCTCTCTCTCTCTGTCTCTTTCTCTCTGCCTCTTTTCCTCTCTTGCCAACTCCCATCTTGGTGTCGTGTTCACAGCTTTTTATCAAATTGCACAGCGAGAAATGTGAAACAGGTACCACAGGCTGCAGTCCTCTATATGAAAGTGACAGATAAGTCATTATCAGGTATCAGTACATCACCAAAAAAACTGTATTCACCTCCATGTTGTTTGTTTTGCATTTGGTATCCAGTCTATCGAGTGGTTCTGTTGTGGGGTATTCCTGTCAGGGTGGTGCTACAACGTGTGGTTTTGCTGGGTGTAAAGACTGGGAGCGTGCATGAGGTGAAAGTGGGTGCTTATGAATGATGTTTGAATATTATACTTTTGGTGTACTTTAAAGAATACATTTTCCAAACATTTTCAAAGCAAAAGAAACCCAGTAACGTCCAAACACAGGTCTAATTTGTAGCCTGAATTTGTGCAGTACATCGTGACTAAAATTGAGAGTCTCCTGAAATCAAATATGACGAGTTTGCTGTTATTGAATGAAAGCTGTTTGCCTTCCTAGAGCTCTGTTTCTGTGCTGGTACAAAGCCAGCATTATACAATCAATTCTCATGAAGCTTCTTCTATCCAGACCTTTGACTCATCCTCAGTGTTAACAATTTGTTTAGAGATTTATATGTTTGAGGCACAGGAATATCATCTTGGTTGAGACTTCCTGTAGTTACTGGTGAAAACACATTAACTGATCTCAGAAAATGCTGCTGTGCTGTTAGATGTTAGTGATTAGCCAGGGAGAAAAAAGCCAAAATAACAAAAACTGCAGTTCCTCTAGTGACCACCTGAGGCTGGCTGCATGGACTTCCAGTTTCAATGATGAAATCCACACGTTTGCAGCCTGGTACGCAAAAACAGCCATCCATCGCAGCGGGGGCGGAGCCTATCCTGGACTCGACACAAAGACAAATACACATTGACAGCTGTGGTCAATTAGGAATTATCAATTAACCTCACCCCCGTGTCTGTGGACTGTGGGAGGTAATCGGAGTACCCGTGGAGAGTCCACACAGAGACAGGGAGAACATACAGACTTCACACAGAACGGCCCCAGCAAACCAGTGGATTCAAAACCAGGACTTTCCTGCTGTGAGGCAACAGCACTAACCACAGCATCGTTTCATTTGATTTTCAGTATATTTTATATATTGATTTTGTACAGGCAGAAAATTACAATTAATCACGCATCCACTAAAGTGAAAATCATGCCGCACTGTACTTGAAATGCATGTCATGTACTACAATAATGTGAAAATACATTACTTTACCTTTAATAGCATTTTCTCAGTAAATCAGTTCTAATTTTTCTGTTATTTATGTGGCGCTTGTTTACATTGTCATAATCACACTGAACACAGATGTTTGGCAACTCGCTGAGAGTCATTATGTTGCATGCACATGAAAAACGTAGCGCATCTGCAGTGTAGACTGATGATTTTTATTTGAGGAGACGAGATAGAGGTGGCACACAGGTTAACACTTTCACTTCACAGCAAGAAGGTCCTGAGTTCTAATCAAGGTTGTGGACTTTCTGTGTGGAGCGTACATGTTCTCCCCTTGTCTGCGTGGGTTCTCTCCAGGTACTCTGGCTTCTTCTCACAGTCAGGCTAACTCGGGATTCAAAATTGTTAAAAAAAAATAGTTCATTTATAATGTAGAATATAAAAACACAGCCCTTTCATACGCTTAAAAAATCAGTTGGGTAAAACACCCTGTCCACAAGGTTTTCTTCATGATAAATAAGACTTTTAGGCTCACTGTGAGTCGCAATGCAACCTTGAACTCAAGCCCAGAGTTTTAGAAAAAAAGTGGAATAGAACCCTCCCCACCACACACACACACACACACACACACACACACACACACACACACACACACACACACACACACCACCCCCCCCTCTTTTGTAGAAAATAAGA
>VOQJ01001540.1:16862-29446 GCA_015052665.1 Apistogramma diplotaenia | reverse complement strand
AAACAAAGGTTTCAAAAGTTACACAACAGGGCATTTACAATGGAGATATCCATCCATCCATCCATCCATCCATCCATCCATCCATCCATCCATCCATCCATCCATCCATCCATCCATCCATCCATCCATCCATCCGAGATGAACAAACATCTTGGGCAGATTAATTCTCGGTGCCCCTTCCTGTGTTTTGCAAACTTTAATTTTACAGGTTTGCTTATCTCCTGAGAGAGAAGACATGCAAATCAGCACTCACAGATTTACTCCAGCAGTAGATGAACTGCAGCCTGTTCTGCCTCAGTTTGCTGTTTTAATACGTGCTGGGCTCCCATTCCTGTTGTGTATGGAAAATGTGATTCAACAAAGGAGGGAGCTTGCATGCAAATGACATGCTTTGAGAAAACACCCTTATACTGTTGAAGGATTTAGTCACTCAAGCAGCAACACAATTGCTTGGACATTTGAAGTTAGAAACCCCAAACTATGAGTCATTCGCCCATAGGAATGTGGAGAGGTTAAACAGCTTTTGTAGTGTGTGTGCGTCTGTGTGTGTGTGCACGCATCCGCGCACCCAGCTTTCCTTGCACTATGTGTTTGCCACTAAATTCACTTTATTTGCATAGACATAGTGAACGAGGAGACACTCTCCTCTCTTGCAGACCTATTTTTAGCAGCATGGCACAAGGGGTGACAATGTTGGCCAGTTGGTTGTTTGCTTCTCCGTGTTTGCCCAAACCAAAATGCCTCGGCAGCTAAAGCACTGGATGAACATTTTAACAGGCGTTCATCATCCACACTAAATGAATAATACCCACAGCTCTATTGTCTGTTTACTGATAATTAGCAAATATTTCCAAGCTGGAAACACCAAAGAGTGGCAAACATGGAAACACCACCTTCTGAATGATAACATTTTAAAGCTTTAGCAACCAATATTTATGACCTCCCTGCCCTTTTTAAAAACAGGGAAACTTTTTTTTTAATGGCTCCATTTGTTTTTTCATAGTGATACTGTTTCATTTGTCTCTTCCATATTCTAAAAAGAAATGAAAAACGCAAATTTTGCAAATGAAATTACATTCATTAGGAAGTCTTTGTTACTTTTTTTCATGTTTGAAGTTTTGTGTTCAAATATTCAAACTTAAGTTCTGTCCCCCTGCAGTACTTTCACAGACCACCAGGGGCTGCGGCCCACACTTTGGGAACCACTGCTGTGTATGATTTTAGAATTCAATTAGCCCCTTCAGTGTTTTCCTGGTTTCAGTTATTATTAGTCATTTCCTGTTTTACTTTGGTAATCATGTGCATCTGATATCATGTGTTTAGTTTGAGTTCCTCCCATCTGACTGTAATTATTGTCTCCATCTGTGTCTTGTTACCCTCATGTGTCAAATTCCCTGACTGCCTTCACGTGTATAAATAGACCTGGCTTCACTACAGCCTGTCTCAGGTTGTCTGTTGTTGCCTTTTGAAATTCAGCATTTTATTCCTGGATTATCCTTTGCTTGCTGCCTTTTACTTGGATTGGAACTACTGTACCAGCTTGCCCTTAGTTTGTCACTTTGGGTCCTGAGTCTGAAGTTGGATCCTGTAACCTTGTATTTCACGACAGAGGTAGACTGACAAATATACATGTAAACATATAAATATATGGCTGCAGTCATCAATGACTACCATGCTATAGGCTCAGACTGTTAAGGGAACTCCCATGATGCACTAAGGCTTTCTTTTGCTCTTATACTTTTTATTCTTTTCTTTTTTCTTTTTTTTTCACAGCTTTTGCCTGCTTCCTCCCACAGTTTGTGTTTTGTACTGTTTGTTGTCCATTTGTATCTTTATGTTGCTTTACGCTCACTAACCGACTGGTCGCAGGAAATGCCCGCTCCTAACTAAAGCTGGTTCCTGTTAAAGGGACGTTCTCCCTCCCCACCGTGGCCCAGCGCTTGCTGGTAGGGAATCACCAGACTGTAGGACTCTTTGTTGCAAGGTCTTTATAATATAAAATGCATTGATGTGACTGCTGTTAACTGCTGTTATATACAAGTATTTATATAATGTATGACACAAATATCTAGGCTTTTCTTGTCAGCTTTTTTATTTTTTGGGAGGGGGCGGTTTTTTATCACTAAAATAAGCATCCCCATCTGACACAGTTCACATTTTGAAGTAATGCCTGCTAAGTTCTGTCACTGTCTGTACCTCATTGGAGAAATGCAAGAAAGAGGTGAAGTCTCTGAGGTGTAAAACTCACATACTGTCTTCCAAAAACACAAAACATGGAAGCATCATAACTCCCAAGTCTGTTTGCCTTTAGTGATACACCACAGGAGCAATGATTTATTGTATCTGTTTATTCTCTCAACCACTGAACTTTTGTTCAGACATATCCTCTGCAGATCATCCCTGCTGCTTGCTGCTCCCCACTTAGGAGATTTGGGGCTATTTGTCAGCTTTATAAAACTGATCAGTGCAGAAGTTCAGCAGAAAGCTTTAGCATGCAGACATCATTCACTTAAGAAAAATAAATAAAATAAAATAAGCTTTATTCAAAAGGACATATTGTTAAAGTAGAGTTTAGCTTAAGTACCACACTTTCATTTTTTATGTTTAATCCATATAACCTGAATACATTTCTCTGACGCAGGGCTTTGTCAAAATTAATAATTAGTCCGCTACCTTGATCAGGTTGAATATTAAAGTAGAAAGGCTGCAAACCTGAGAATAGGGGGTGCCTCACCCACCTACCCCGCTAACTTCCAGTGCTAGGCCAGAGGCTCAGGGGACAAATTTGGTCCAAGAGTGAAAAATTAGTTAGATTTTTTATTTATTTATTGTTTAATATGATAGAAACCTCTTTTTTTAGACTACTGGGGTGCACCATCTTATAGTTTATTTGCTTTTAAGTATCACTAAGGCCTGAAGGTAGTAAGCTTAGCTTAGCAAAAATAGCGGGTAAAAGAGCTACTGTGCCCGTTTTACAGTGATATGCCTACCACCATCACGTAAAATGCACAACATCAAACATATGTCTTGTTTTATGACCACAGTTTTAAATTGTACATAAGCACATAGAACACAGTGAACGTCAGAGCCATGCTAGTTTTTCTTCAGCTTCCACGGTTGCTAAACTAAATAAAGTAGAAACAGTAACTCTCAGCCAAAAGACAAATAAGTATTGTTCTCACAAACATACTTCAAACAGGAGTTGGGTTTTGAATAATATGAATATAAAATGACTTTGTCAGTAGCTGATTTATGTGCTATGAATACAGTCTGACTGTTCTCTACAGCGGCACTCCCACAGGGGATGCTGTTTTTACCAGGCATGCAATATAATGCACTATTTATGAAAGTTCATGTGAAATTTATTGCAGCTTTATTCGGTCTAAGTATGTGCATTCACATGAGTGTGCGGTCTCCACATTGCTGCCTGTGTGTGTGTGTGCTGTTAAGTGTGTTTAAGCTCCAGAAGGTCTCTAAGCCCGTGTAGCTCTCACTGTCATAAATGCAAGCTGGAATTACGCAGGCACACTTAAATTCTGCAAACAACCCTTAATTCTTAATTTAGATATTAATTAGTTTCCCTGTTACTTGGCAAGGGCCTGTGATTTCCCCTGACACTGGGCATGTTTGTAACTGGGACGTCTGCTGCTTCATGCTGCAGAGAAACATGTAGGAGACTCAATAACACCACTGAAACAAATTTATGAACTGAGACCAAAGGCTTTAAGAAGAAGAAACACATACAGTAGGAACAGTAAACTTCTCTATTCAGATTGTGCTGTCTGTGTTGGCTCCCGGGGCCCATTATATGATTCAGATTATTCGATTTTTCATTTCGGTGATGGATGAAAACTCAGTGAAGCACTGTAGTCCGTGTGCCGTCTTCTGCATTATAAATTGTTCACCTTTTACTCGTTCTAGGTCTGTGCCTCATCTTAAATATATTTTCCCATAAATACAAATATTTAAAAACCTCTACATAGATTATATTTACTATAATGGAAAGCTAATGCTGATTTTGAAGCCAGAATTGCTAAAAATGTAAATGCGTGAAGAAGGCGTACAACACAATAAAAGTGGCTCTAATTTTGATTTCATATTAGGTTGGACCTGGAGCAATTCCAACTGCAAGCAGAAACAAGATTAAATTTAACCTGCACATGCTCCTGTGTGTGTGTGTGTGTGTGTGTGTGTGTGTGTGTGTGTGTGTGTGTGTGTGTGTGTCTACCAGAGGCTCATGTTGCTGTAGCAGAAATTTTGAACAAAAGAAAAAATGTCTGATCCTCAAATGCACAGTATTTTTCTTCTGCTATCTTAAGTTAAAGGTGACTTAAACGTAATACTTTTAGCAAGTTTATCTTCAGGTTCTTGGTTAAAAATTAACTTGAATAACTTCCAAATATAGTCTGTTGCTAGGCAGCATACTAGATTTTGTCTGGGCTGCACGATCTGGTGTTGTAATGCAGGGTTACAAACATGCTCAACAGAAGCACCTTGTATGTCATTTTAAAAGGCTGTATTATAATGCATGGATTTTCTTTTTAAATAAAGCAGCTCATTGATAAACACTTTGTAGTATAAAAAGTCTATTTCATGCATTAAAACAATCTTGGATATTGATGGAAAGTGTGAATAACACTTCCAAAGTTTCCATAGGTGTTTTAAAGGTTTAAAGGTTTCTTCACTTGCAAGAAAAAACACATGGCCTGACATCTAAAAACATGTAAATTATAGTATACACAAAATCATTAAGCAAAATAACACTATTTGATTATTTCCACAACAGGAGGTTAATATGAGTGTTGGTAAAGAGCATACTAATGAACCATCAATCCATTTCTAACTCATCATTTCAGCTTCAGGGGACAAATATGTTTATACTTTGTGATTTTATTACTGCAGGGTTTGTATTTCGTTCTGATTCTAACATTGAAAATACCAGAGATAATTTATCATTTCACGCCCACTTGCTTCTGGATCCACGAAGCAAACGAAGCGATCATCTTCATCCTCCTCCATCCTAGTATTTCACATTCATGTAATTTCCTCCACCAGCATCTCACTTCTATAATCGTACAGTACAACCACCTCCTGTGACAATCCCATTGATTACAATGAAAAAAGGGTAACTTTAATAAAAAAAATAAAAAAAATATATAAACTAATGTCCAGCCATCTCTCTCTGTTCTTTCTCTTCCAGTGCACTCCCATTGTTGGCCATGGATTTGTGTTGGACAAGTACAAGTGCCAGTGCAGGAGAGGATTTTACCATCCGAGCCGAGTGGCGCTCAATGGCTTTAAAAGTAGGTTACAAAGCTCTCTGTAATAATAAAAAAAAATAATGCATATTGCAGTGAGCTGTCAGATCAAAACTTTGAGTCTTTCAAAAGCAAGCTTTTGGGAATTATGAAAAAAGAGGAAAACAACCACCTTTTTTCAGCTGACAGCCACACATTTTGTTTGAAATTCTTGTTACAGCTTTGAGGGGGTATCCTGGGGTTTGTGAGGTTATGAAACCTCAAGCTCCAGTCAAAGGAGCTTGACTGCTCTTATTGTTGAAATGTCTACTATGTGTCTATTCCGAGCTCTAGTGGGAGCCACAGGTGGCATTTGAATCACAGACCTGTTGGATTGTGTGATGGCTGCAGACACAGAGCACAATGTGGAATACATTTGAATAAATGTTTAGTCGCACTTTATTTGACCATTTGCTAGACCATGTCCCCCTCCGCACTTACTGTTGC
This sequence comes from Apistogramma diplotaenia, assembly GCA_015052665.1. NCBI lineage: Eukaryota > Metazoa > Chordata > Actinopteri > Cichliformes > Cichlidae > Apistogramma > Apistogramma diplotaenia. The sequence continues at coordinate 23,702 of VOQJ01001540.1, read as the reverse complement.
TACACCTGCCACTTTGTCTGTTCTCAAAAGGCACTTGGTGGCATTGTTGCAGTATGGAGTAGAGAGGCCCTGCAGACTGAGGGGAGCCTTTTGGCTGATGAAAAGCCCCAAACCAAACACTTACATGCAGCAAAAACCCAGGATGAAAATCCTCTTCCAGCATGATAACACCCTTTATCATAAAGCTCAGATCATCTCAAACTTATTTCTTGAATGTGACAGTGAGCTAATTGTACTCAGTTGACCTGCACAATCACCAGATCTAACTCCAGTAGAGCATCTTTGACATGTGGTGGAATGGGAGATTCATATCACGGATATACATCTGCATCAACTGTGTGATGCTATCATGTCAGTATGGACCAAAATCTCTGAGTAATGCTTCCAGCACCTTATTGAATCGATGCCACAAAGAATCAAGACAATTCTGAAGGCAAAGACGGTCCAACCACGGTCCAGTCTGGTGCCAGCAATTGATTAGGGAATTGATGCAACAAGGGAAAGTGACAGGCGTGCATAATGAACACAGGTGAAAGTAATCAAGCTGATCAGATGGACAGGAAACATGCCAAGCTAAGACGAGGAAAAAAAAACCCTTCAAAGTAAAACAGGAAATGAACATGATAACTAATACAGACATGAGTAGTAGCCCTTAATTAGATGTCAATCTTGGGAACACAGAGGAACCATGGAAACAAGGCAGAAACATACAGAGTAACTCTGAGGGAACATACGATTACTACTAGTAGAAATAAAGAAATGAATCAAAAACCCAAGCTTACAAAACTTAAATCACTGGAGCAGCTCTAAAATCAAAAGAGGAATCAAAGACTAAGCTATGTCACCACAAATAAAGCAAAAACTGAATCCAGTGCAGGCAAAAATAAAACTTGAAACTCCAACAGTAAAACAGAACTTGAAGGCAAAACTCAAATACAGAGGGAGCCCTGAGGCCACGAATGCTTCTGAAACTGCCTCTTTGACCTCAAATGGCAGCAAATAAAAACAAGTTTCTGATTTCTCAGTTTTGAAAACATGAATGCTGTGTAAGGACCTACATATGCTGTTCATTTTTATCTCCATATTTTTATTCTTGGTCTCTACTGCAGCAGCTTTCCGTGATTACAAGTTCAAAATAATCACATATCTTGCGCTTGGCCTTTGCGCAGTTATCCTCGGTCTGAAACCATGTGTTTTACCTCTCTTCACTCTCGCTTTTACGCGGCTTTCTTTGAAGGTTTGAGCAGCAGGTGGGTGGAGCTCCTGTGCTGTGTCTGAGATGACCACTTTAAGGGTATCCAGCCTCACTGTCATAATACAGAGCCAAGATTAGAGTCTCTGTCATTGTAAGAAAACGACAGAACATAAGAAAAAGCACAACGTCCCTGTTAGCAGATGAAAGGCACACAGTAAGGTTTGTGTATTGCAGGGTAAAGCTATGCAAAAGGTGCGCTATTAGGTTATTACATTATTATTACAAGGTGTCATTCTGTTATACTCTAATGTAGAGTAACTCTACACACTCTAAGATCTTGTTGCTTCCTGTTTAAAATATTTGACATTTAACACATGTTTAAAGTTGGATTTTAATGCATGCTGGGAAATAAAAATAGACATTGCACAACAAAAGAGTTTTGCTAATGTTACACTCACCAGCTCCGCTTTGGGAGGAATTTGCAATGTACTTTCAATAAACAGCAGGAGAGAGCTGCTAAAATTATGAAACATTTTTAATTAACCTGTAATCCCAGATAGAAATGTTCATTTGAGACCTGGTGGAGGCACATGAGAACACAAAAGCACAACATGTGAGCAGAAATCAGCGTTTACAAGTTTCACATACAAGTTACAGTTATCAGTCAAAAGAAAGACTTCAGAGCGCATTAGGAGCAGGGTCAACTTCAAACAATATACAAATGCAAAGTGGCGCAGAGGAAAGGTAAGACGTGGAGTAAAAACAATAGGACGGGACCAAAAAAATGCCACAGGTAACACAATCCGGAGGGGAAGCACACAAACGCAGGAAGAGAGGACTGAAAAAATAAAAAAGGTGATCAAAAATAAATGATTAAAGTAAATAAAAACCAAGAAAAAGGGGAAAACATGTCTTAAAGAGAAGGGGAAGGTGTGCCAGTAATAACATGCTTCGAGCCTTTGGAAATGGATCAGTTACTGATGCAGGCAATTAACTAGTTAGCCAGGTATGTTAATGTTTGCAGCCTCCATTCCTCTTCACTCATGCCTGGTTCAGCAAAGCACAGCTCTTATTAGAACCCCATGCACATTTCTTAAATACATGGAGAAATGCTAAGCTTCACATGGCTTCAGGGCATTTGCTAAGCTATGTATAAACAATTGATGTTCAGGTAGAGCAGTTTAGCAAAGAGTAAGCTGTTAGCGGCTGTCCTGCGGCTCTGGCGATCAATCTTATCCTCCCAAATATTCCTTATTTTTCATTCAGGTGTGAGAAACAAGAAAAAAAAATCTAACTTTTTGCACCCTCTTGGTCTTGGATCATTTCTCTGCTGATGTTCTCGTTTTCACACTTGCACTTCTCAAATATATCGTTAACTTTAACCCCCGGATCGTGCTTCGGATTCGGAATGTCTGTTTTCTTAACTGAAAGCGCTGCAGTGTCCTCGGACAGAAAGCCCGGCCCTGATGAGCAATATAATCATTCAACTGCGGTGGTTCTCATCCCCGACTCCAACAATGCAGCACCCCAGGGGGGTTGATATGCTAAGCTGGAGCTTTATTATAATGCAGCGTGATGAAGGCTGTAGTCAAGAGGCTCAGTCTGTGAAGAGACTCATCTTCCAAACCCCATGCAGATCACCTCTTTAAAAATCACTGTGACTCAGATTGCATTGCAGTCACCTGCAACCCTGATTTCCTCTCCTGGAGCATCTGTTTTATTCTGTGCGCGTCTATACGAAGGAAGAAATATGAGTAAACCATTTTACTCACTATGAATGTGAATGACTACCATGCATAGTGAGCTCTACAGCAGCTTCGAAGAACGGCAGTCATACTAGAAATCACCTTTCTGCAATTACAGTACAAAGCTTTTTAACTTGCAAGATTTTAAGTGGCTGAAAGGACCGCCTGTGCTCAAACAGAGAAGTGTGGCATCGCTGCGAACATCTGGCCCCCGTGACAGATGTGCAAAAAACAAGCTGAGATTTCTTCTGTCCACTCTGAGGCCGTCGTGAGCACGATTTCATCCTCAAATGAAACAAAAAAGAGGCACAAATATGTGTCGATGATGAGATTTCTGTTGTCGGTGATAAGGATGGACAGGATCAGGAATGAGCCCAAGATCCCTCGAACAGCTCACGTCGGAGGGTTCAGAGGCAAAATAAGAGAGGTGAGATTGAGCTGTGCAGAGGAGAGACGCTGAGTGTATCGGGAGAGTGATGCTGTAGATGGAGCTGCCAGGAGAGAGGAAATGGGAAAAGGATGTGGTGAAAAGAGGACATGCACACAAATGTGGTGTGACAGAGAAGGATGCAGAGGACAGGAGGAGATTAAAACAGATGATCTACTGTGGTGACCCCTAACTGGAGCAGCTGAAAGAAGGAAAAAGTAGTTCTCCATACACTGAGTAATAGTTTGCAATGATACCCACCTTAAAGCTATATTTTACATTTTAAATATTTATCCTTTTTTTTACTTAACATTTCATCCAGGCCACACTTTATAACAATCAGAGAGATTCAGTCTTTGAAGTATGTGAGTGAAAGAAAAGTGTCCTAACTGTAAGTCAGTAACGGAGTAATTTCAGATGCATGTGTGCCAGCAGCTCGACAAATGGGCTGTGGGCTCCAGCATGGACCAGCTAAAGCGACGTCCAGTTTGACTCAGCCTGACTCAGCCTGACTCATGCACCACAGGTGGCGCTTGTTTATTGACATCTTGCATGACTTGGAAGTAGATTGAAACTGACAAGCTCAGGTTCAGGACTGTCAAAAGTGCAAGCAGAATGGGCCATGGGGTGATTTCTCGCCTTCTTTCTTTATATATATATATTTTTTCTCATCTCTTTTCTATTGAAGCAGACTAGTTTCCATCTGGACCTGCTCTCTTTGTAAACACAGTGCAAATACTTGTTTCTTTTACCACTATTGATTTCCACCTAGGCTTTAATTCATTTTTGTTGATATAAGTACATTATTGAAATAATGTATTTTGCTGGTAGCTACATTAGCTGGCCATTTCATTAGGTCCAACTTGCTAGTACCAGGAGTACCAGGCTTTAATTCTTCATGGCAACAAGGTGCTGGAAACATTCCTCAGATATTTCGGACCATATTAACATGATAGCTGTGTGTCCAGGAAGGTCTTTTGCTCTTTTACTCTCCAGTTTTGGTGAGACTCAGTTTCCTGTTCTCAGCTCACGTCTGACATCATCAAGGCATTTTCACCCAGTTAACTGCCACTCACTGGATATTTTCTCTTTTTCAGTCCATTCTCTGTAAACCCTCGAGATGGTTTTGTGGGAAAATCCCAGCAGATTAGCAGTTTCTGAAATCCTCAGACCAGCCAATCTGGCACCAACAACCATGCCATGATCAAAGTCACTTAAATCATTTTCTTCCTCATCCTGCATCAGTTTGAAGCAGGTCTCTTGACTGTGTCTGTGTGCCTATAATGCATTGGGTTGCTTCCATGTGATTGACTTCTTATGTATTTGCATTAACGACCAGTTGAACAGATATACATAATAAAGATGGTGTGAGTGAATCTTTGTATGAGGAATTTAAAGGGACTACACAGTTTGTAACACTTGCAAATCATTCATTATGAGTTTGCATAAGGATGCATATATGTGAGCAGATATACAACTTCTCAGAGCCGTAATATTGAATTTTATATCACAATTACCTCCTTGCATTCTTTTCCCAACCAAATGAAACTACAACGACTACATAAATTCATTTCTTGCTTAATTTTTTAAAACTATTATCCAAGTAATTTCAGCACGTTCTCGTACAGTCACGCTCGGCTGAACCGTTGTGCAACTACGCAGCGTTTGCATGCCGTATGAGCTCTGGGACTTACAGAGGAATTACATGCTTATCAAACATCATTTTCTCAAGGAGCTGCATGTCTGTGTTTGAAAATGAAGGATTTTAGCTACAGATTGACTGCAAATCCCACCGCAGTTGACATATCCCAGAATTAAGAATTATATTTCTTGCATCATCTGTCGTGTCTTTGCACGTAGTTGATTGAATTCAGGTTTCAAAGGAAGCAGTTCATGCTAAATATGAACATTCTCAAAGGAAAAGAAACCATGGAGAGAATTGATAAACCCCATCCCAATCCAAGTGTGTCACATGCTGATATTTCAACAATTATGCAAACAAGAGTGAGGAAGAGAGCGGTGACACAATATTGTATCTTCCTCGCCTTCATTATCCATCATTTGCTTAATTACAGGCTGCATTCTTGTAATTATTTCCCCAAGGCTTTTTGATTCATTGACTTGATGCTTTCTTTGCCTTGAAATTGATTAACTGAGCATTTAATAAGGAGTCAGTCTATGACAGCTAAATGCAAATTAATTGCAGTGCTAATCAGACCTGTGTCCTGAGATGTGATTAAATGTGAATTTGGAAAGATTTTCTTTCACTGAACTCGAAGAACATGAGATAACTGATAATGAGATTGAACTAAAGTGCCTTCACATCTTCAGGTAAGGAGCAGGGCTCTCACAGGGACGAATCCTCCGACACGTCCAGCAAGTGCCTGCCGTGCCGCGAGGGCTGCCCCTACTGCCGAGATGACACGCCCTGCCTGGTGCAGGAGGACGGCGCTCTGCGGCTCTCGGTGGCCTCCTTCCAGGGTCTCTGCATGATGCTGGACCTGGCCAGTATGGTGGTGGTCTACCGCTTCAGGAGAAACAAGGTAAAGACGGAGCAAAAAAGTGGCCATATGCTTTCCTAATGAGAACAAGTACATGCCTAAGTACTTATTCAACTACTTAGTTTAGGCTTTGGAGGGGCTTACAGTGGCCGGCACCCAGAATCTCAATTTTTTCAAGGCAAAGTTTAGAGGGAACTTAAAATACAAGATATAGTAAAGAAGAAGATTTTTAAAGTCACATTATACTGCTTTCCTGCACATTTTCACCATTTTTCCATCTAAAGACTAAAGGGACCATACCCACACAAGGAAAATCATTGACCCTGTGATGGTGACCTGCACAGAGTGTACCTGGACATTTGGTCCACAGTGATCCCAGGCTGAATAAGCAGTTAAGATAATGGGTGAAACTGTACAGCATGGTGGTTTTAGAGCTTAATTCATACTAATGACTAACAGTCAGTAAATGTAAGCCTCCCCCACTCATCCATTTTTGCCTTTTTGGTGGATATGCAATGCCAAATCCCCTGATTTGAAAGCTCCTTCTTAGCTGGAAATGTAACTGGAAATGTCAGTGAAATGCCACGCAAAATGTTTTTAAATTAAATCAGGATGAGGAGTCAGGGGTTAGATTTAAGCTCAAGTATAATGACAAACTCAAGAAAGTATCTGAAATAACAGCCTCCGTGTTGTAGCTGATCATCCCTCCACAGCGTTAAACCAGCGAATTACATTTAAGTAATTGGCCCAGATTAAGAGGGGACGTTTTTGTCCTCAAACGATTTCAGTATGTAACTGCACGCTGCTGCTTTTTCCAGCGGCATTCATGCAGATTTACATGATAAACCTTCAAGAACGTGAACCAAATAAAAGAGTTTATTGGACTTCATAAACCATTCCTGTTTTTATTCCCTTATTACCATTACCATCAGCCATACCGAGCCCCCCCCCCCCCCCCCCTCCCCCCCACAC
>VOQJ01001539.1:6057-18608 GCA_015052665.1 Apistogramma diplotaenia | reverse complement strand
GTCACTAATGGTTTGGTTGTGTTTTGTTTTTCAAAGAAAAGTTGACGTGAAAAAATCTTAATATCATCAAACTAAACAAACAGACCAGTATGCAGGGGCATTACCGGGGTCCATCACTCTCAACATGCTGCTGTGAGCTTTCTGCTCTTTTTCTTTGCTTAATGTTGACATTGCGTCTCATCTTTCAGCAGATGCTGGAGAGGAAAATGAAGGAGGTATGAAAGAGAGATTTATAAAACAGAGGGACTTCTGTTTGTCAGAGGAAAAAAGTTTTAATATTTATTAATAAACTGATCATTTTTGTAACTAAATGCTTTGATTTCTTTCTTATTGTGGCTACACAGATGACGCAAAGCCCAAACAAAGGTAAAAACAGGGATTTAAAATATTTGTATATTTTAGTCAAATGCAACATAAACAATGAAAGACATTTTTCATCTTCCTCAGGCCGAATTTTGTTCCTGGCTTGGCAGCTCCCAAAATCCCAGATGGGGAAAAAGTGGACTTTGATGTGAGTTAATGTCAAGACAAACGAAAGTAACAGAATAATAACTTTAGTTTGGACTTTAAATAATATATGACGATTATGTTTTCCCATATTTTCAGGACATTCAAAGGAAACGGATGGAAAAAGACCTGACTGAGCTCCAGGCTTTGATTGAAGCTCACTTTGAGAAGCGCAAAAAGGAGGAAGAAGAGCTTATTAGCCTCACAACACGCATTGTATGTTTTTCTCTTTGTATTTCCAACAACTGTTTTATTTATGTGAGAATTTGAGTCAAAATGACTTTCCTTTTCAATATCAGGAGAAACGCAGGTCTGAGAGAGCAGAGCAGATGAAGATCAGAGCGGAGAGAGAAAGAGAACGGCAGAACAAACTAGCAGTAAGTGTGGCCACATTTTCAGATCATAACTGCAAGGTGTTCAAGTTGTCAAGGCAACCTCAGCCACAATTTTACCTGCAAAATGTACTGAGTTCAGTTTGTGCAATTTCAGCAGTCAAAACAGTACAAAAGCAAAAGGAACTGTATGTTTTCAACAGGAAGAGAAAGCAAGAAAAGAAGAGGAGGAAGCCAAAAAGAAAGCCAATGATGATGCGAGGAAGAAGATGATTCTGTCCAACCTGACTTTCACCGGCTACAGGGTAACGCTTTCGTTTATCATTCAAGCATCTAAAGGAGCCATTCTGCATGTAATGATAATGTAACGATGCATTTCTGCTTGTGTTCTTTTGCCCTTACAGCAAACACAGAATGGGACAAAAAAACCAACGGAGAGAGAAAAGAAGAGAAAGATCCTGAACGACCGGCGCAAAGAGCTGAGCATCGACCATCTGAAAGAGGATAAACTCAGGTGAAAAAGACTAAAACACTTGACTTTCTCTTGATTCATTCCAAATATCTTCCATAATCAAATTTTAGATAAAAGCCCAGTCTCTTCATCATCTGATCATTATAATATATAATATAATATACTGTCATAACATTTTCTCTACAGAGAAAAGGCTAAGGAACTGTGGGACTGGTTGCGCCAGCTGGAGGCAGATAAATTTGAACTTCAGCAAAAATGCACGAAGCAGAAATACGAGGTGAACTACTTCTTGTCTTTGCAACCACATATACACGAGAAACATACCGTTTACACGGATACATTCTCGGATACGAGCCAAGGTGCAAACAAAAAATGAAAGGGTGACTCATGAGAACACCACCTACTATGAGTCATGACCACATTCCTATAAATTACAGTGGAACTCAGCCAAAGATCTAAAACAGATACTGTAACGAGGCCTACTGGGCGCTATATTGCTCCTACTGTAAGAACAGAGCGAGATGGTAAAGATATGAGATTTGAAAACATGCTCTTTTATTTAAAATGACTCCAGCTTCCTCATACAGTCCAAAGACATAAGTACTACATTAATGGGCGATTCTGAATCGGCCACAGGAATAAACTGAGTGTGAATGGTTATCTGTCCCTTCTGTGTCTTTATGAATGGATGATGGATGGATATGCAAGGCAGTCACAACAAAGATAAATTTAACCTCACCAGCTACTCAGCTTTCATTAAGGCATAATGATTTTTATATAATAAAGCAAAGGTCAGTACAGTAAGTCAACACGTTGATTTTTCACAGCATGAATATCAGATAACCATTAAACTCCTTTTGCTCAGGTCACCGTGCTGAGAAATCGCGTCAGTGATCATCAGAAAATGTAAGTCTGTTCTCTTGTGGTTTCTCTTGTCACCGGGTAGAAAAGTTAATGCACCGGCATTCACGTTTTATTTAGTGCTTTCTAACACGTTACACATGAAACCAACTCATGTTCTTGGACAGAAAAAATGCAAAGATTTCTGCAGTAGAAATGTGAAATCACAGCAACGTAAGAAAAGTAAGTCGTCATGATTCTTATCAATAAAAGTTTCCACCTCCTCTCGTCTCAACGTTCCCTCTGCTTTCTAACAACACTGGTCTCCATTGTTTTGAAATAGTATTAGAAGTAGCTGTTTGCATTGGCAGCCCTGATAGCAGGGCTAACATTTCCAGAGTACATCCAGTCAAACAGGACTGGGGAAATTAAACGTGAGTAGGTGAGAGGTGTTTCATGTCTTAATAACGTATACACACCCAGACTGGGCTGCGGCATCTCATGTTCTCAACTGCTGTCGGTGCTCATGCTGCTTGCCAAAGATGACAAAATAAAAATTGGGCCAATCCAAATCATGCATGTCTTTCCTGCTGACGTCCTGTAGACTTTACTGCAACATAGTGACGGACTGACAAGTTCTAACATTTCATGCAGAACATGCAAACCAGGAACATTTACGGTCCAATAAGTTACATCCAACAGATAACTTGAATTGTCTTAAAAAAATAAATATGTGAGGAAGCCAAAAAACACTCGTTTTTTAGAAAATTAATTGACAAATAAATCCGAATTTATAAAACCTCCTTAGGCAAGGTGCGAGAGACAAGAACCTGTGTAGCAACAATAGATACAGTAGCTCCCAGGTATTGGTTTGTCCCCCATCCCGCAGCCAAGAAAAGCTTTCAGTAGCTCCGGTAAGACCATAGAAGACCACTAAAGTGCATGAAGGCAGAATTATTTCCATGGTTGAAAACTTATCAACATCAAACCAAGTCGAGAAAAGCCTCATGGAGACGGGTGTATCATTTTCAAAGCCTATAATCAAGACACATCTTCCTCATGGAAGTACAGATTGTTTACAGCAAGGTGCAAACCACTGGTTACAGTCAAGAATAGAAATATCAGATTAGACTTGACCAACAGTCTCAGAGTCTGAATAGTTCTGAAGAATGAAGACCAAAGTATGAAGAAGGAGAGAAACAGCTCATAATCTGAACCATATCACATCATCTGTCAAACATGATGGAGGCTGATAGAAGTAGCAGGATGGGTTCTGGGGTGCACAGATCTTCTGCTCAGATTCAGCCAAATGCTGCAAAACTGATCAGACAGTGCTTCACAGTGCAAATGGATAATGACTCACAGCAACTACAGTAAAAGCAACCCAAGCTTTAGCGGGACAAAGAAATGTGATATTCATCAATGGCCAAGTCAGTCACCTGATCTCAACCCGACGGAACATGCTTTCCAGTTATTAAACACAAAGCAGAGAGGCTTAAGCAGCCCTAACGGAGCATCTCAAGGGAGGAAATGCAGCCTTTGCTGAAGTTCATGGTTGTGGACTTCAGCCAGTCACTGACTGTACTGAAAGCGATCCTCATAATTAAAATAATCTTGTTTTATTTAAGCTGGCTTGTCTATCACATTCAGATATGCAGTTTTTGGATGAAAATTCAGACTAACATTAATGACCGAGTTAGAAACATAAATTGCTTTAAAAAAAAGTCAGCGACATTAAATTCAAACGTCTCTTTGCTAAAAAAAAAAAAAATCCCTTCAAATGCAGCTAAAGGGTGACTTATTTGCATGAGCAGAATGAGTTACATTTCTGAAGAGCAAACATTTACAGAGTCAAAGCACAGGGACTGCTCCCACTCAGCTCCCACTAACTGCCAGTGGGACTGAACGTAAGGTTCAGTGAGCAGTACAGGTGAGCAGGTGTGCTGGTCGATGTGATGATCCTCTGCTGACTTCTATTTTATTCTCAGTTCAAAGGGTGGCAGGAGCAAGCGTGGCCTGAGGAAGTAACATCTGACATCAACTGGAGAAAAGCCAGGAACATCAGATATCCATGAACAGCTGAGAATAAGAAACTGCATAATATTTTCTTAATACTTGAAAATGCAAGAACAAAACACTGAAAAATATAATACTTTGTATTATTTGTGGAGTAAAGTGCATGCTAAGTTACTGACAGATTGATCAGATGACGCGATTTAACTTCATTTGAGCGTGTGTAACAAGAAAGGAAGATTTTCTAAATGAAATCCAGATGTTTTGTTGTCCAGCTGACTGTCCGAGCTCACAGCAACTCAACTGATTTCTGTGCTTAGGATTGCAAAAAATAATAATAATAAAAGTTTGTATTTAGCAAAATAGATGTAATGCTTGAATCTTTGACTCCTGCATACATGGGAACTTACAGATGAACATCAAGTCTATGATAATTATATAATTATAAAAGCCACACCTGCTTTAATGAGGCCAGATTGTGTTTGTTGCTAAAACTGGACTTATTCTGACATAAATCTACCAGTGTTACATGAAGTTCATATATATATATACTGTGTGTATATATATACACACACACACACACACATAATGCCCACAGACCCAGCATTCCCTCATGGCTGTTCAGTGGATTATGTGGTTTGAAATGTGGAGGACCAAAGTTCAAATCTGGTCAGCAGTTATATAACTGCTATACGTGAAGTGCAACAACAGCTGCAGCGGCTGCTTTAATAAAATAAATCATAGGGGTGGAGTAAACAGAGTGTGAGAGATGATTTGCTAATCTGCCCTGAAGCGTTCCAAACTCTGCTGCCAGAGTCTGCAGGGGTGTGACAAGATGTGAGATCGGAAACCTCTTCGTGCTGAACCAGTGACCCAGAAAAACAGCTCGTAATTACTCGAGATTTATGGATTGTCACCTTTGCATCCAAAATATTCGTTTCATTTCAGCTTTATTACCAGTAATGTGTTCAATACAAGTCAACCAGTTCAAGATGACAATTATACAAAATGAAATAGATGGACACACCAGCAACAAAAGCTGTATTTAAAAAAACACATTAAAAGTCCTTCTGCAACCATATCGACAGAAAATCAGTATGTTTGGACATGATATACATCGTCACAATTTTTACACGTTACATGAGACAACATAGATTTCAGTGCAAGATAAAAGCCTGGCCCTTGTATTATTGTCTATTAAAGCAACCTCATGCTTGCAAAGTGAAGGCTGAGATACAAATATTAAAGACATGACATCAAATAAAAAAGTGCTTTTTTTTGGCTAATTTGGTACATTTTTACTTTCACCCATAGTCCTACAAGGAAAAACAATCTTTAAGCACGTAAAGGGTCATGTGGGGATGTGTTCGTTGATGCGCTGATGCAGAGTTTATGAATGAAATGAGAAAGGTTGCAGCTCCGATTCTGTGATCTTGTGTCCTGTGCTTGTGCAGAGATCTTGCGGCTGAGTTACTTCAGTGAACAACATTCAGGGGTCTGTTAAGCTGTTCTTGCTAATCATGACCTTGAAGCGACCGCTGCGCAGCAATGGTGATGTCATTCACAAATGAAGACTTACTCATCCCTTGCTGCAGGATAAATAAATATAAATAAGTCAATACAGTCATCTCACAGCAAGCGGCCAGCTCAAAACATCAAACGCTAACCTCAGCTGTGCTAATGGCAAATGTAAAAAAATAATTTACCCTCACATGGAACATGTGCAAACAAAGTTCTGCAAGTGATTTATCAAACCTGAGCTACGAGATTCCTCGCTGTATCACTGACGTGTCCCGTTTTTATGCGGGCACTTCTTGAGAACACTACTTAATCCTTCTCCATGTGTTTCTCACAAATACCTCAGAGAGGTGTGGACTCTAAGATAATCAGAGGACACGCCCAAACCCAAACAGATCTCGGGGTTAAGTCTTCACTCACCTTTTTCAGGAAGCTTTGTAAATCTTTGTCTGACCAGAGTTTGTAAAGAAGCAGAGCTGCAGCTTTGCTGGATTTGGGGAAGTATCTATAAAAGAGGGCAAACAAGTGTTAAAGACCAGATGGAAAATGAAATTCATTCATGCATTCAAAATATATAAATTCCCAGATAAGTCTCGGGTATTCCCCATGTCTTCAGTGGCTCCTCGTGGCTCTTTATTTGTACACATTCTGTGCACAAACAGTTTGTGCAGTTAAACAAGGAAGCTTACATGTTTCTGCTGAGATCACTCAGTGAGTTTATCAGTTTGGTGTTTAATAAGTTCTTGTGTATCTCGGGATTCTTCTTCAGCAGGCAGGTGGAAGCCTGGCAGGCCATGGCAAGAGTATCATCAGACTCATTCCCTCCCGTGGTGCCATTGCTGAGGATACCCAGCAGCTCCGGGAGGCCTTTGCGACCTTTAATGACGAGACAAACAAAACCCACAGACCGTTTAACACAAGTCGCAAAGGATTTTTCAGGATGATGAATTTCACAGTGAAGACCATGCTATTGTTTAATGACTACTGAAATAAAAAGTCAAATTATTTGCATTTTTGATACATTTTGTTGATCTCATAATATTTACTTACTGAATTATATTTATATTTAAAATAAACAGATGACATTTTTCAAATGAAGACAAAGACAGAATGAAGTTAAATACTACGATTTTGATTTTGCTTCTCACCGATCGCACTGTGGAGGACCCGGTTCTTTGTCAAGTTCCCCACCAAAGCCACTGTGTTCCTCTGCAAGTTGACTTTGTTTGAATTCAAGAGGGGACTGATAACCTGAAGCCCACCCAGTTTCTGCACAATGGTCTGACCCATTATAGCGGAGACCTGTGAATACGAGAAACATGATCCGCCCTCAAACTCGGCAAACAGCGTGACGGGTGTATGAACACGTGCAAACAAATCTAAACTACAATCCAACATTTTACCAATGTTAAAGCTATTTTAACACATCTTTCCTTACAATGCCATCACATGTGGTAAGATTCTGCAGTGCTCCGCAGCAGGCTTCCTGTGTTTCTTCTCGCTGGCTGGAGCTGAGTAAGGACAGGTAACTCCCCAGGGTTTTGGAGTGGAACAGCCAGCCTGCCCCAGCAGGCTGTGGATCTTCAATGACTGGGAAGTCAAAGTGATACTGGAAAAGAAGAATAGACAATGAGCCAGTGAGGTGCAACAGGTTTAATACTTGAATGTAGGCGATTGATTCTAAGTAGCTGATGCTAACACTGTGCAGAACAGTTTGTGTGGTAATTGAAAAAATGTGGGCAATTCATAAAACACTGTTTGGTGTTACAAAGCTGTGTGCTTTTCTTTAAATAATATACACAGCATAAGCAGCACACTTTGTTACAGATGCTTTAAGTTAAAAGAAAAAGGAGCACGAATAAAAATGCAGAAAGAAATTCATTAAATCATACAGTCATGCACAGCACACAACAAAACATCCCTGAAAATCATAGAAACTCTACAAAAGCTGGTGTTAACAGCACACACAGCAATAAGGGTAATTAGCCATAAGCCTGGGAGGAAAGGAAAGGTTTACATTACATTTGCTTTGGAATGTAGAAACAGTCGTAATCTCATGAGCACATGAAAACACTTAGCAGAGTTGGATCTAATTCTGTTTACTGTTAAAAGGATTATAATTATGAGCCAATAGCGCAGGAGAAAGTCAGATTTGTACTAAAAGAACAAACCTTTAAAAATGTTCAAGACCATTAGAAAACCTTTAAGGTGATTTTCTGTCAGTACTGTAGTTGTATGTTTGCGTTTCTGCACATGTCTAAGAACTCTGGCTGCTGCATTTGCAAGAACTTCAGTCTAAAAGTTTTATTTCATGAACAGCAGAGAGTGGAGTAACTACTAAAGACCTCAAGGAGCCAGATCACAAAATTGTGAAATGCTGGAATGTCATAATGACTTCTGTATCTGTCAGTAATAAGTCATCTTTCCAGCAGAAGGAAAGACCGAGGATAACAGACTGGCAGTTACATGTCTGAACTTCTTCTGCTCAGTGGTCAGTGAATGAGTGTTTAGCACCTGATGCATGTTAGCATGTATATTTGTCTCCCTCACCTCACGATCCAGTGATTTGCTCTGAGTGCTGAAGCAGCCAACAGGACTGATGTTGTCGTGGCTTTCGCTCCTGTTCATATTTTTCCCCAAAGTTTTGATCCTGGTGAAAAGCTCAGGAGCTTCGGCCTCCAGCTGGAATGTCAGATTGTGCAGGATGCACACGCAGTTTTCTACAGACTTTTTCAACAAACGGGAAAAAAAAACACAAAACATAAAAGCCACATGTAAGAGTTAGCTGATTATTATAATAAATATGTCACAACATCATTTACAAAATGAACAGGTTTCACTTTAAAATCAACTGACTACAAATAAAACTGAGTGGCATGAAATGTGAAATGAAAAGTCACTAACAACACATAATTATAAACAATTAAACACAATCAGAAAGAAAAAAATACGATGAAAAGGAGAAAGGCAGTGGAACCGAAACAAAGAGATAAGCATTAACAGTGAATGCACAATGCTTAAGCATGCACGTCCTTTCACCCTGCTTACCTCATCATCCGGATTTCCTGCTTCCACACAGTCTCTGATATATTTGACCAAACAGTCGATCAGATTTGGACATTTTCTCAACGTCTGTCTGTAGATTTGCTTTGAACAGCTGAGGTTTCTGTTGAAATCAAAATACGAGACATGTGCTGATTAGGCACCTCAGTGTAAACGTTGGCAAACTCCTCTACTTTGTAATATTGCTAAAAGTATGGAAGTATAAGCACAGTATATAAATATTTAACTCAATCACTGTAGATGCTGTGTTTACCTGTCACACTGAACCTGTTACACAAGGATTTAAGAATTAACTCAAAAGAAATCTCATCCAAGAACAATCAAACCGTTCTTTAAAAGCAAGCAAGATCCACATGACGCTAAGCTAGGTGCTTACTGTCTAATGTGTGGATACAAAGATACATTCAGCCCAGAGCAGCCAGGAATCAAACCGCCAGTCTTCCAGTTAGTGGGTGACCTGCTCTACCTCCTGAGCCACAGCCACCCAGCTGCACTGTGGTTACAAAGGGATGCCAATATGCACGTAGGCTGTGCCATTTAAACGATGCTCAGTCGTTACTAAGAGGCCCAAAATGCGCTAAGAAAATATCCCTCATCACACCACTACCAGCCTGATCCATTGAGCCATACAAGGCAGGATGGAACCGTGCTTCCATACTGTTTGTGGCAGATTTTAACGCTACCTTCTGAGTCTCACAGCAAAGATCAAAGCTCAGATTTTGCAACGTTTTGCCAGTTCTCACTTTTCCAATTTTGGTGAGCATGTGCAAACTGCACTTTCCTGTTCCTGGTCTGAGCATTTCAGCAGTTTCTGAAATACTCAGACCAGGAACAGGAAACAGAAAACAGACCAGTCTGTCTGGCACCAAGAACCACACAAAGTCACCTTTCTTCCCCATTCTGCCCATACTCAGGTTGGACTTCAGCAGGTCGTCTCGATCATCTCTAAAAGCACTGACTTGCAGCCATGCAACTGACTGATAAGATACTGTGTTAATGCGCAGTGGAGCAGGTGTACCTATCAAAGTGGCTGCTGAGTGCATATAAACCTTGTACAGGTCTCACTGCTGTAATGATTCATTCAGACCTCTCACATTTGAATGAGGCCGATTCTTACGCTGCCCTTTGCTTATCACTAATCTTCTCTTTAGCATATCAGCACAACAAACACACAACACAACACAATCAATCTGTAAAATTATAAGAGATCGTTACATAATGCAAACTTCACTTGTTGTTTGACATTTACTCTCTGCTCGGCCTAGAGTAGTGAGACACTAATCCTTAAAACAAAGGCAATAAATGAATATCTGGTGCTCGGGTGGAAAACGGTTTCATTACTTGAGACATCCTGTGGTGTGCAAAAAGACTTCAGGACTTTTGCTGTTATTGGTTTCCTGGTTGAAACCTGTTGTGTAGGGCAGAATCACACGGTCCAGTAAAACACCCAGCGCACTCTTTAACAGCTCTGGCTTCAGAGTGTCTACAGAAGACAGATTCCACAGAAGACCTGAAAAGAGAAGGAAAAATGATCAACACGCCAATCAAAATATTCAGTCGCTGTAAAATAATTCATGCTGATTTCATTGGATTAGGTTTTTTTTCAATTATTTTACAATGACAAGCAAGTTTGCAATATTCAGTCGAGGTGTTAACTGTTAACCAGCATGAAATCATTAAGGGCAGTTTACCTTTCAGAGTAAACTGCCCTTAATGTTGATGAGTGAGCCGGTGTGTAAACAGGATTATGTAATACTACACACAGGTGGCTTTCTGTCAGGCTCGCTTGTTTGGTTAGGTGTGTGTCACTTTGTGCCTGTTGCTGTGCATTAACACGTACCCGTCAGCTGTTTCTGCAGCTCTAAAGAATCTGCTTCACGGAGCAGAGCAGCAGCTTGTGTGATTCCACCAAAGCGCCGGATCTCCTCTTTGTTTTTGTCGTTTTTGAAGGACAGGTTACGGAGAGCGGCCGAGGCCGTGGAGTTGACCTGCAGACTGGGGCTGCGCAGCAGATTCACCAGCGGGGCGATGCCGTTGAGCTTTAAGACCTGTGGGAAATGGATTTCCTTCACCTTCGTCATTTTCAAACTCACAATTATTCTTTTCACTTCCAAATAAGAATAAGACAACAGACATGATGTGATGAGAACAAAATAAGGCACCTCCTCTTTAGCTTGGTCGTCAATGAAAGTGTTGTGCTGGATGTAGGAAGCTCCACAGTGCTGATATGTCTCCTCAGTACTGGATAGATAATCCACAGCTTCCTTCATAGTGATATCAGCAACTTTGGATCCATTTAATCTATGAAAAAACAATCTTTAAATATAATTTAATCAAATCATAACAAATATATGTAAAATTAAGGGAATGATAAACTCTCACCCAGAATCTACTTTTATGCTTTTGGATGTCGTCTCGGTAACGGCAGGCTTTGGTGCTTTAATCGTGTCAATTCTACTGCATATGAACTGGTTGCTTGATTTAGTCTGACCATTCACAGCAGTCAGTGGTGGAGGTGGTGCTGCGGTACCCATTATAAACTGGTTGGTGGCCTTTTGTGAACTGTGGGCAACGCCCTTGATGGTTTGGATTCTCTTTGATGGGCCCGAACGTGAAGGCATCGAGCGCTGGTGCGAGAGCAGATCGGGCTCGCTGCGGCTGGCGGTGCCACGACCAGCTCCCACAGGCCCAGCGGCATAATGCCTCTTACAGTGAGAAGATGCTGCGTATCTGTTCACGTTGGATACTTTGGCGATGTTGACTTTTTGCTGGACGCTGTTTTTCTCTTGGCTGAGCTGCAGAGTCAAAAAAAAAAACAACAACACGTTTGTAATAAAATACAATACAGTGTCATGAAGACGTCTTTTACCAAGAAAAAAACGTTTTTAATCTTACACTTCGAGAGAAGCCATTCTTAAAGAAGACGGTTCCATTAGAGGTGCTCTGCGGTGATTTCTGAATGTCTTCAAACACTGAGTCATACAAAGAGCCTGAGGAAAAATGTAGATAGCTGTAAAACAGTACAATAATCACCTGATTTATGACCACTAATTTACTACATGTATTGTTCGGTTTACTGCAGGCACGAGTGATGTAGCATTTATGCTGTGCTCATTAAAAAAGAAGGGAAACAGACCACAAACGTGACGTAGTTCAGACTAGTAGGAAGCAGAACCATTAACGTATGAGTCTGTAAGGGTTTTTGTCTTTACATGTGTAAGAGTCACACTGGAATCCTCTGTTACATTCTGTGAAGCAGTAACACAGTACATGAGCCTTCCTCTAACTTCTGGTCGCTACTTGAACAAATGCTTCATGACTCTCTGCTTTAGGCCTCTAAGTGCCTCATAACCCCCCACAGTGAAATGCACTCTGATTGCTGAGCAAGCCCCAGGACAAAGTACTACTTGTCATTTATCTACTGAGCATTTGTGCCCTGTGTACAGACTGTGTGCTGCGTTGGACTTGCTTTCTGGCATTACTCAGATTGTTCCTTAAGAGGAGCCTATTGTGTCTCTGTAAGGTCAGTTTTGACCTGTGTTCCTGGTTCATAACAGTGCTAAGTCTGCCTTTAAGGCTATGGATGATTGGTAGAGTCGTGATCTATTAACTATCCACCGACCTTTTTTATTCTTATTGCTCCAACACACAGATCTTGGGGTTATGAACTGTGTTTAGGTTATGCAAATGGTGTTTAAATGCAGTATGAAGGCAGAAAGGTTCAGGCCATTAAGCAGTTTATCAATTATTAATTATAAAATTCAGAAACTGCATGAAAATTCAGGTTTAACAATATGGTAGATTTA
>VOQJ01001535.1:7113-19501 GCA_015052665.1 Apistogramma diplotaenia | reverse complement strand
AACAACACAGCAAGAAAGAAAAGAGGGGGGGGGGGGGGGGAGAGACGTAATGAGTTATTATACACATCGCATCAGCGCAGCAACTAAAGAGAGAGGGAGGAGGGGGAGGCAGCTCAGTGATGCCTGCTCGCTGCTGCACGTGGGTGATAACATTTATTTATTTATTTTTTTGGTGGAGAGAACATATCCAGACGTGGCGCAAGATCATGTATGTGACCCAAAGGAGAACAAGTCTTCAAAACCTTTGAGATTTCACACACAGAATCTGCATAGATTTACCAAGGTCAGTGTTTTGGAAAAAAAAGATAAAGAAGAAAAAGTAAAGCCGGAGGATAAAAATAGCCATGTACATATCACAAACTACTAAACTAGAAAGAGATCAACTCAGATGGGAATGACAGGGGATCCAAAATTGAATTATAAACATCTCCACGAGGCATTGTGGGGTACTGTTATGTAATCACCAGCATACAGATTACCAAGTCAAGTGACACGATTGGCCAGAGGGCGGCGCGGTGCGCCCTTCGTCCTTCATTTGAATAATGGACAACAATTAATGAGCAAGTTTGCCTAACCCCTGGTTAAACGCAGTGGACGAGACTCAAAGAAAACCGGACAAAGAATTTTTAAATCTCTTATGTAATCTTGATGAAGCCACAACACGTGCTCTAACTTTCACTGCTGAGGTGAGATATCTTAAATGAATTACTGCTTATATTCTAACTAGCCCACAGTGGGACATACACATTTACAGCGCAGTCTGCAGAGGCATTCTGCAAGATTCGCAGGAAGATTGGCACCCTCCTTCATCATCGCACGGCGCGTCTCTGTCTTGGCGCTCTAAAGTGATCATCAGTGGAAGTGCACCCGAGCTGCAGCAGCCCAACTGTGACATCCGTCCACTATACATAGTGTGCTCAGGCTGGCTGGCTGCTGCACAGGCACAATGGAGCAAAAATCACCGAAACACGAGAGCACAGCCAAGGGACAAGAGTCCCTGTCCTACCAGCGGAGAATGTGGAAAAATTTCCAGGAAAAAACCAAGCCATGGCTGAGCCCTAAACTGGGATCTGAGCGTCGTGGAGCCGGGGGCGCGGAGGGCAGCAAAAAGGAATCGGGGTTGTGGATGTTTAAGAGAAAAAAGAAACAGCTGGACCGGGTATTTTCGTCGTCGCAGCCGAACCTACGCTGCTCAACGCCAGCACCTTTTGAGGGAGACAAGTCTCTTGGAGGCGATGCGGTCCCCGGGACCAGCAGCGACAGGCAGCCTCTGCTACAGCCTCTTGGCACAGCTTCTGGGGCCACGGGGAGCAAACCGGAACTGATGGCGCACGGAAGCCCAAAACTCCCCATGTCCCAGCTGATGGTGTACCAGCAGAAGAGCTCCTCTCTCGGCTCAGCGTGCTTCGAGAAGCTGGTGGTGGACCCGGCCGCTGTGATGGGAGAGGAGGAGCAGCTGCGTAAAAACGCAAGTGATTCTGTGAGTAAAGACTCGTGTAGTCCCAAACGCACCTAGCAGGGTTTCTATTAAGGTGCTGTATGTTTTTTTTCCTTTCTAAGATAGGAAATCAGTCTGGAGTAGGCCAGACTTTATTGCTTTAGTAATTAAATAAAGGAGACAAGTTTCATGATGGGGGTGTTGCGACGCCCCACTGACCCTATGTGCTCAGCGATTTTCCAGTCCACTGATTTCTTTCCTCTCTCAAGCGTGTGGGACTGTGTTGGCCAGATGAATACAACCAGTGCCACTGCAGACTTGTGTAGTCATTACAAACAACAACCCTACATTACAAGCTAATTTGTTTGCTATCGTTTTACCATCACAGCCACTCCACACAGCCTGACCAAATAAGCTGATTTCAGTTTCAGGTCTTCCTGGTGGGGTTTTTACACAGAGAGCGTGCTCTGATGTCATTAGCCTCGTTTTTGCCTCCGCAGAGATTGTCCCCTAGACCGCAGACCATCTGTCTCAGTGTCCTTGCTTTTAGACAGAGACTCCAGCAGACCCATGCATGCCCAAAGGTTCATCGTGTCTTTTGTTTTCATGAAAAAGTGGCCAGTTGGCAAACATTCATCTCACAAGCCACCAGCAGTGTTGGAGATTGGCAGCAGGTATATTCCCACACCGCTCTGCATGCTGAGTCAGGGTGCCCCAAGAGAAACCATATCAAAGGGATGCAGCCTGGTTGTGAAAGCTGCATTTACGAAAACCATTCAGCCCAAAACATCTGAGAGAAAACTTAAAGTTTGAAGTCTTAGTCAGTGACAGGAGTAATACTTGAAGTAACAAATATTTAGCGTGGATCAGTGCCTTGCCATCTGATTTTACCTGCCATTTTTCAGGGTGTTCTGTCCTCCATTAAACACCTAATGCTCTACCACTGCCTAAGCACAAATCACTGCACTGCACTGTCTACTGTTTACTTATGTTTACTATGTACATATTACTGGGGTTATATTTCTAAGTTATTTTCTTCTGTATAGTTATGTCCAAAATTGTCTAGTATTATTTGTTTTTTTTTTTTTTCCTGCACTACAGCACCAGGTATCGAATAAATTTCCTAATGTAGTGAACTGTTCACTATATATGGCAATAAAACTCTTCTGATTCTGATTCTGATATTAAATATCATGAGAAAAACACAAAAGAATTTTCTTTCAGTTATGGCTGTTGTTGCAAAGCTTTTCATCACATCACTTCTGAAGTGCTTTAGACTTTCTGAGCATGATCCAGATTGCTGTCCAACAGTGATTAAGCACACTAGCACATTTCTCTCTATGGAGGTTGGCAAAAGATCTTTTATCCATTAAATCTCTATAGGAAAAGTGCAGCATAGTCAGCTGAAGAGGTAAAAGAAAGAATACAGTGACTTCATTGAAATTGATCTTGCTGCTTAATCACTACACTTTCCAGTTACATAATGTGGAGACATTTCATTTTGCCAAGTAAAAGTTGCCACGTTAGTTACCTCCTGTTGTTGCCATGTTTATCCAAACTTCTCTTGGTCACGTGTTAGACATTTCTCAAGAAAACAGCGGCAAAATCCTATTCTGAAGTTACAGTATAGTGCAGTATTATTGTCGCGTCTTATTAGCTTGACTGTATACATAGACTTGCATAACTAACATAATGTATACAGCATGATCTGGATCTAACAATGGAACTAGAAATGAAAAAAATCGACACGAGGGTTACAGGTAATGACATGATTGTATAATCATATAAGATCGAGTGTGAAAAGCGCAGTTTAAGATGAGATGGGAAACGAGTGAAGAGGCAGGAGGTGAGAACAGATGAAGTGGGATTAGACAAGCTTCTTTAGTACTTTCGGGAATATTTTTGAGTGTTATTTGGAGAATCTGTAATTGAACTAACAACACGACCTAGCTATGAATTCCTATGGTGCATACACCGATTGCATACAGTAGATATGGATGTGACTAATGGTGATTTGTGCTTCTTAGGCCTACAGAAAACACAACATGAAAAACCATGCACTTTTACTGTTCGAATAAGTCGTCAAGCTGTGATTTCATAAACGAAATAGGAGAATGCATAACATAAAAAGCCATTTCACAATTTGATTTGGGAAGTGAGTGATGTCAGGGATTGTTGCCAAGCTCTGAAAGTAATTTAATTATTGATTCAAGTCCATTTAACTTTTCTGCTTTCAATGTAGAGAGTCTTGTGAACGAGTATTTCCGTCTGTGTGTGTCTGAAGGCTGCAGTCAAACACGACTGATATTTCTGATATTAAGTTTCAGCACGCTTTGCATTATACATATTTTGTCTAGTTTACATGAATTTTGGAAGAAATATCAAGATCCAAATTTGATCAGACACCAGTTAGTGTGAGTTCTGAATTCTGTCAGCCTAGCAGTAAATTTCACATTTCATCTTCCTGTGGTCACTTACCCTAGTGTAGTGGCTCTGCTCAGCTTTCTTCTTCATCTTGTTTTACTTGTTAGTCACGAGCCTTTGAAAGATATGGAAACGTATTTCATTAAAAGAAAACAAAATATTTCTCTTTCTGTTGCTCCTCAATGCTCCTACTACTTTCAGTTCTCTGTCACACCCACGGACGACATCACGACTTTTATCTCCTTGCACTTTCCTCTGCTCGGCTCATATGTAGTACTTTAAAATATTTAACACTTACCAAGCATCGAAGTGGGTTTTTGTGTCACACAGACTACACTCGCGGCTTACTGCTTAATGCATCTGATGTAAAACATACTGCAGCTATTTGTATTCATGTTATCTGCTGGATAATGTGAACCATACCTTTTAATGTCTTGAAATGTTCTCAGGTTTACATGTTGTGAAAGTTATGTTATTTAAAAAAAAGATTTTTGACTTGCTGCTACAGCTGACTAAAATCAAACTCTTGGAGGCTCAGCTTGTTTAGAAATATCATAAACTGTAACTCCAGGATGATTTTGCATATTGGCCTGATTTGCTAATGCCCTGACTGTGAAATGAGCTATGTTTGGATGTCCCGAGAACAGCATCACGGGCACTTGGAAACAGCCTGTGGCCTCGTTCTTAAAATTGTCTTGACAGCAGCTTAAATCAAGATTCATTGCAGCCTGGGGGATAATTGGTTGTAACCGACACCGACAGACATGATTGATGCTGACCACAAAGATGCCTTGGCGCTGTGAAGTGAGAAAAAAAAAAAACATTGACACCATCTGGAAATGCTGATGGGTTTTACCTCTCCACTTTGTTACTGAGCGTCTTGCAATGCCTGGAGTGTGTTAGTCTTACATGTAGACAAGAGAATTTATTAGCAGCGTTTTAACATTTATGGTGAATTTGTGGTGAGGCTGAGTAGTTTGCATTGTTTGATGAAGGACTGGAAACAGGAGTCTGGTCTGGTCCTTGTTAAATGCCCAAATGTTTGAATGTGAGTCAGCATTAGCTGTCGGTTAGGCCTGTTGTGAAGTAGTGACCTGGCAGCACCTCGTTGCGTTCTGCTCATACAGCTAACAGCATAACCTTTTCAATCGAATTTTTATTTTGTTCTGTAAATTATTAGACTTTCGATTTTTTTCCATTTATTCAGAGCACTTCGACATTAATCAAGAACTAAGTGGAGGAGTTGAAGCGAGACCCAGAAGAAAGATGGAAGCATTTCAATTTAACTTGGTGAGAGTTCAGCTATAGGTTGAAGATAAATCGCTTGCTCAGTATAAATGAATCGGTATTATGCAGCAGTCCAAACTGTTTTCATCAGTTCTCGCCCTCACCCATCCCCAAACGGTCGACTTTTTTTCTTCCAGTACTCCTCTCTTTGTCCTTGAGAGATAATGTTACCTGAATCATCTCCTTGATTTAGCTCTCATCTCCTCTGCCCTCAACGTTATCCTCTCTGTTAGCGCCACTCTTCCATTACAAGAACAAATACAAAGTCCATCCTTGCTTGTCAGAAGACCAGTCTGTGTGGTGCAAGATGGGAACTCTGCACTGTGACATTGTGCTGCCCTCCAGCCTTGTCCTCTGCAGTCTCAGCCACACAGTCTCAAAACAGAAAAATGCACACATACAATGTAGGTACATACAGTCACGCACACCCATTCACTCAGTACTCTGAGGCCAGAGTGTTTGTTGCAGCAAGGTTAATCGTGACGTGCTAAATGAATCAGAAGTGCTGATGTGCCTTCTTGAATTGTACCATCACACACAAGACGCACTAAGTGATTGATGTGGCTCTGGTGTTACACTCAAAATAAACTCTCTCATTTAAGTACGGTAACATGCAGTGATCTGGCGTGCTCACTGTATTACAGGCCAGAAGTGAGTGCAGACATGATTGACAGTCAGAGTAACGAGAGAGCAGGCAGTGATGGGTCAGCCTTTAAATGGTGGATAGAGCTGGGGAATTAGCTTTCTAACTCTTAATACCCTCCTACATAGATTAATCATCATCAGATTAAAACAGTGGCTCATTGTAGGAAGTGTGTGTGTGTGTGTGTGTGAGAAGGTGGTCAAATCACACACGACATGCAGCAGTAGCCCATTTGGTTAATATCAGGAAGGTTTTGGTGTATTTTTAGAGTGAAAGGAAGAGTTGTGCTGCCAGTCAAAGCCTCTGCATCTCTTACTTATTGTGTCTTTCTCTAACCTCCAACTCTTTAGAAATGTAACAGCCTAGCAACTGGCAGCTTCTAAAGGTTGGATACACAAGATGAAAGGAAGGACAGACCCAAGCAACAATAATATGGCACAGGTGGGCTATGGTCGTTCTTCCTGGATAAAAGAAATTAAAAGAACAGCACATGGTGACCAAAGGCTATGCTCCTCATGCTAATCACATGCAGATTATTTGCAACCCAGTGGAAGCCCCACTTCCTCCATGGTGAGGAAGATATATTGAATATTTGTAAATGAGCTTCCCTGTAGCATAGAATAAGCTTCTCTAGTGGCCAACTAGTCATAAGTGTTCTTTGTCCTGCAGTCGTTTACGGTGAATATCGGATCTTTGGAAGCTGGATGAGGTGAATATAAAAAGTATCGTATTTCAGTTTGAATATCCTTCCTATTAATGTCTGTTGTATATATTCTCCTCATTATAATGTCATTGTTTTTAAAAATGTGTTTCCGGAATGAGAACTTGGCGGCCTCTGTTTTCTTTATTTATATTTTCAGTAATTGAAATACTGAGTGTTTATGCTCCCTATAAATTCGGTTGTGTCAGCAACGTAATAAAGATATATGGACTGCTTCTGAAGTTGTTTAATAAGGAGCAGATACAGTGGAGCATTAGCAGATCTTCCATAGAGCTGCAGTGCTCGGACTCAGAATATCTTTATTTGTCCACTGGGTTTCTTGGGAAGCCGTTGCAATCATCTGAAAAGGCACTTTATTGATCCAGGGAAAGCAAGAGAGACAGATTGAAAGAGAGCTGTTAATAGAGTGTCAGAGTGTGAGGCAGGAAAATATTTACAGCACGAGTCATTTATTTAAGCATCCACTTCACTTTTTCCTCTCCCTCTTTTAGGGGGTTTTTGTGCCTCTATTTGGTAAAATCTGTAGGGTATAGAAGGGAATTTGTTTGACTGTAGGGCTGAAGTGGAGTTTAACCCATTCTGTCAGCTTTTACTGCATTTTCTTTAGCTGTGAAAACCTGCCAACTAGCACTGCAGTAGTACAAGGGAGCACCTCACTTTAGTGTTTTTGGCACACTGTGAAATATCCATAAATACATCACTAGGTTGTGTTGTTCTGAAGCCCATCTGACTGCACAATGGTGTTCAGTTTGTTCGAGGCAAATGTAAAGTCTTTCTAAGGCAGCAGTTCTAGACTGTAGCTAACAAACTCGTTATGCCAATGCTAATGTTTGTAGGGCAAATCCTACTTTCTCTTCTCTCTCCCCTCACCCTCTAGCTGTTCACTGCAGATGGCTGCCCCTCCATGAGCCCCGGGCTCCACAAGGTCTTTTCCTGTGAAAAGGGAGTTTTTCCTTCCTGTCTTTGCCAGTATGTTTGCTCATAGGGGGTCAGTCCCTCATCACTGTTGTGCAATGCAGCCAGTGGTTAGCCAGAAATGGCTGTTTTTTTTTTGTTTTTTTTTTAAGTTAAAAGCACTGGACTTGACTGGGCGGATTTCCATCCCAATCCATTTTCCCACATGTAGGTCAAACAAAGCAGGTAAGACGAGGTTAACTCGGCTCAGCTTTGCCATCCCGACACGGAGCAGAGCAGCATCCTGCAGATGTGATCGCTGCTGTCCTCGAACATTGGTGTGGAAGGATGCGTCTCATAGTGGCTGAGCAGAGCTAGATTTTTTTTTTTTCCACATGAAGTCCTGTTTTCAGGAGGTCAGATGTTGTTGATGATGTTTGCTGAAAGTGACTGATGACAGAAACCGAAAGCCCGCCAGCAGTTTTTGTGCACACGTACTGCGATGCCACTTTAACTTTGGCAACAAGAAAAAATGTGTTATGCAGACGTGGTGACATTGTTTTTGTTGACATTCTGCTCAGAGCATTTACACATTACAGTTTTAAATTAAGCAAATCTGTAATGACTAGAATCTGAATTTTAGATTTATTTATATTTGTCTAGCTCTCGACACATAAAATTGTATCACATTGAGACAAGTAGTACACCCTACAGCCAGTCAGTAACAACACACTTTCCTCCTAATTATAATTTAGTAATCATATAACAATTTGGAAAGAAAAAGAAGGAAAACAGATACATCTGTTGCTACTTTTTGCTTGACTTTGTTGCAATAGATACATTATAACGGGTTCCTTTTTGGAGTCAAAATTGCCGTTCTAGCCTTGAAAGCTCAAGCTGTCCAGTATGGTTGTTTCAGCTGTCTCTGTGCAATCCTTCCTTGGGTATGTTTGTATTCAGGGCTCTGACAGCATCATTTTGCTGATTTTGCTTCTAAATGTTGCTGAAGCTTGGAAGTGACTTAGTGCCACCTACTGGTACAAAACTGATGTGGACCAAGGTAGAGAAAAAAGGAAACTGGCAGCATGTGAATAGCGAGACTTTTTGGCTCAGTGAATGCATGCAACAACTAGCTGTTAATTGTAATCAAAAGAAGGCCACTCACTACAATCTGCAGTCTCCTTACACTGAAGGATCTGTATTACATATCTGTGCACTGAAGCAGCTGGGATGCTCTCTTGTCGTTCAACATTTTTTGCCTTAGTGAAAGTTCACTTGTGTATTTGGAAACGCGTACCTTTCTTGTTTATGCAAAATAGCAGTACCGACTTACTGCAGTCATTCGACCGGAGAGTCTCAGTGCTGCCTTTTATCGATTCACTGGGAGGTTCTTTCGTTTTCCTTTCGGGATATTGGGTACTATATTGCCTTTACGTGGCCGAGAAGGTCACCAAAAGTTTATTGGTGATTGCTCTGTAACACAGGCTAATGGGTGAAAACTCTGTTAAAGCTGGAGACTGTACTTGTAATGCACAATTTACTTTATTGAATACTCCCATTTTTGTGGTGTCTTACAAAGCATTCAAAAACTTTGTTGAGTCTCAGTCCTCGTTTTCAAACTTCTTCCACTTATATGCTGAACGAGAGCTAAAAAAACGACTGATATACGTCTTAATTTTCTTCACAGTGTCACCCCTTCTCGTGTTTTGTTGCTCGTGTTTCTCTGACACACCAGATGCTGCTGCTCCCTGTTTTTCTGTGTTCACTTGACTTTCAGCTGGCTTTTTTTTGTGGTGGGTTCCTATCCTTTCCTGCATGTCCAGCCATTCTTTCCACTCTTCCTTCATCAACAATGGCTCTTTGTTATATACGTGGTCTTTTTCATCCTCATGACTTAGTTCACTGGACATGAAGTTGGGCTTAGCCTGAAAGGGAATTCTTGTTCTGTCCCCCTCCTTTATTGCCTGGCTGGTGTCAAAGGCAGGAGTGACATCTGGGGAACAGCTTTGATTTTTCTGCTGCCTGCCTTTAGTTAGCTCTGGGTTTGTCTGCACATCACTGATTTCACCTTTACTCTTGTCACCACCGCTGGAGTCAGTGTCACTGGAATCCCAGTTTAATGACATTCTTAATAAGCAGCATCCTTTCTGGTTTTTCCCCTCTGTGAAGATGTTGGATGTGTCAGAGAGTGTTTCAGGAAAGACGACTGTCTTTTGACTCAGTAATTTCATGAAGTTGGGCTTAGCATGAAGGGGACATCTTGTTCTGTCCCCCTCCTTTATTGACTGGCTGGTGTCAAAGGCAGGAGTGACATCTGGGGAACAGCTTTGATTTTTCTGCTGCCTTCCTTTAGTTAGCTCTGCTTTTTTCTGCACATCACTGATTTCACCTTCACTCTTGTCACCACCACTGGAGTCAGTGTCAATGGAATCCCAGGAATCACTGCTTACAATGTTTAAGCAGTCCCCTTCCTGGTTTTTCCCCTCTGTGAAGATGTTGGATGTGTCAGAGTGTGTTGCAGGAAAGGCTACTGTCTTTTGACTCTGTGATTTCGCCGCATCATCTTCATCTTCGTCAGTGCTCTCGTTTTCTTCCGCCTTTCCCTTTCGCCACCTTAATGCCACTCTCAGCACTCGGGCCTGCTTGTTGCAGTGTTGTGGTCTCTCACTTGGGTCTTCTACCGACACTTTTCTCAGCTGTAGCGCAGCTGCCATCTCCTCTCTCAGGGCCTGATTCATGAGGCGAAACTCTCCACGCACTTCTGCAATCTGCTTCTCCACTTGTTTATTTACCAGCTTGTTGATCCACATCATGCAGAAGGAACTGTCCGTTCCTAATGGATTTCTCCTAATGAGCAGCGATGAGAGTTAGTTTCCACATTTCAATTTTGAATGATTTATTTACTGTAATTTACTTTTGCCTTAAACATGATTTTTTTCTAAAAAAGAAAAGTTTAAAATGTGACGGAAATACTGTTTAGTGCAAAAAATTAGTAGCCTTTTTTCAAAAGGAAAAAAAAGTACCTGAATTTAGAGAAACTGAAGTACCTGTTTCTTGAATATTTTGCCTTCCAAAACTCTGGGAGGGGGAAAAAAAAATCCTATGAGGGCTTCTGTTGTTGGCATGCAGGCTTATTCAGTGTTAATTTATTATTTGTCTACACCAAATTGTTGAATGATAGTAATACGCAAATATTTCTATTGAATAAAGCAGAACTTGAACCTACCTGAGCAGTTGAAACTTCTTCAGAAATGCTTGTTTTCGTTTGTATGCATTTGGAATTGACGGCGCTTAGCAACGTGTTCTCTAAAACTGTGCTGCTGATTGCGATTCATCTTTAAAAAATAACACTACCAGTAGTTTTTTTTTAATTTTTTTATTTTAAAGAATATGTGGCGGCTATTCTGGTGTAATTTGATCCCATTGTGATAATTCTTTAAAGTTAAAAATGCCCTTTGCTAAAAGTTACCTTAAAAAAATTAAACTTGGTTGCTTTAGTTTCATGTGCAATCAACTGGTTGCTTATACAATTAGGAATCTACAGTTAATAACAGCGTACATGCATCTTAATAAATAAGGATTATGAGTTTTTGTTGGCTTTCTGTAAATGTGTGACAAATTGTATAAATTGTTTCCAAATTGTGACCTGACTGCCATTCTGTGTTGTGCTAGAATCGCCAGCTCCAACAGGTGGCTGCTATTTTGAAGTCATGATTATGACCACAGGCCATGGTTACTAAAAAAAAGGTTTTCAGTGCCACAGCAGTGCCTTTCACTGTATTTGCAAACCTCATTGCCATTTCCTTTGTATGCTTGTGTTACCTCCCAATCGCATTATATGTGTGTGTGTAAAATATAGCAGAGATGTTGTGGATTGTTGCTTATTTCTGAATTTCTATAAAAAGAAGCACAAAGTGAAAGTTTCAGGCTCTCAGTGTGAGGTACAGGCATCCCCAGTAGTGCTAATTTATTGTCCTCACATTAGTGTGCTGCATAGTTTTAATGAGCTTAGGGCATTCTTGTACCCATTTATATACACAACTGCTGCTGAGGTGGTGGGCAGTTTGGAACAAGCACAAATACACTGGCACACATGTTAATATGGTCACATGCAGATCTCCTTCTGTCCCTCGTCAGCAGCTTTTGTGAGCTGAGCTGCTGAGAGAAACATCCGCCTGTTTCACTCTCCTTTCATCCATGAGCTCCAAATCAGCGGTGAGCTCAGTGCAATGATATAATACTACGATTCCTTTGATATCACTTACTTTTAGCTTGTCCCACAAAGGGCAGATTGCGAGTTGTCCATCCGTCTGGCCACAATTCACAAGAGGCATCATTGCTCCTAGAATATTGTTCGGGTTTTACCGAAAACTGCCATCAATGATCACATATAAAAGGTCTTCACCCAAAGTGCTCTCAAGGTAAAGGTCACATTTGTTGTTTTATGAGCAATAACCTGTTTATTGTGATGGATCACGAGATGGTTGAAGCTGCTAATTGGTGTTTTGGCTATGTGACGAGTGCATTATATATATATGTAACTGAGAGTAGTTTTATAGTTTGACATTTACCTGAATGTGGTGTATGCTTCACTGGTTTCAAATTACATACCTGAGAGCCTCTCGCTCTGTGGATGTGATGTTTGTTGTTGATCAGCTTTGCCTTGATATCATGACTCGGCATAAATGAAGCTCATCCCCACCCAGCTCAGTGGTCTTTAAATATCTTTGTGTATAAAGTCGTACATCTGTGTGTAAAAAAATGCACAGATCAAGATGGATCAGTGTCGGCTCAGTGAAAACTGGACTCTTTTGTTTGTGTGTGTGTGTGTGTGTGTGTGTGTGTGTGTGTGTGTGTGTGTGTGCGTGCGTGCGTGTGTGTGTGTGATCAGAAGATAATACTGTTGTGTTCTGGACTATTGTAGGCAGACTGCAAAAGGAAAACAGCAGAGTCCGCTATTGGGTGCACATGCTCATGCCAA
>VOQJ01001518.1:2124-14857 GCA_015052665.1 Apistogramma diplotaenia | reverse complement strand
AAGATATTTTATCTCACATTTTTCTCTTTTATTATTTTTGGCCTTTTGGATTCTAAATTAGTTTTTTTTTTTTTTAGATGCTTCATGGATTGCATACATGTGGACTTTAAAAATCAAAAACTGCCTCGTGTAATGGTCTAATCAAGTTTAATAAAAATGAACTCCAACATGTTTCAACATTCGGGGGGAGTCAAACAGATTTCATGTTGTAACTTTCTCATGTTTGAGTGTGCCGCCCACATTTTAAACAAACGTTCACAGGGGTTACACCATCCCCATCTAAAAGACTCAAAAAACTTCTAGCTTAAAACTTGCAAACCTTCGAATCTGATCTCAGACCATTTCTACTCTTCAATTACATAATTCCAGCACTGTGGTGCTTTGTTTAATGCTAATGATCACAATAATGCTGAATTATTTATTTGCTCACTCATCCATCCACATTTCACTCCATTTTGAACTGCGCTCTGTGGCACTCTGAGGGTCATTGCTGAAAATGCCTTAAGGGCTCAACGCTGACACGCTAACTGCAGCAATACTGGAGTAACAGAGCCTGCATAAGGAGGCGGGAGGGAGGATACATCATAAGACTGTAAACTGTCTCCTGTGTGAGAGCTTTGTTTTGTGTTGTTTTCACTCACCATTTAAATGTGGTTCATTGCTGGGTAAAGTTTAGGAAAATATCAGGATTTGGCTTAAAATTTGCTTCTTATTGTTAAAAAAATTCCCCATGTTTAGTTTCATTCCACTATTGTTGGGTTTATGCAGAATAACTGTTATGTGCAACTGTTGCTAGGTGTAGGAAAAGACAAGACAATAAAATATGCGCACATTGTTAACTCGGCAGGAAAAAACAACAGCAGCAATAATAAATAAATACCTTGAAGGATCAAACGTGATGTCAGTGGGCTGATGCACAGGAGGGTAAATTGGCTTTCTCTGTCAGTGATTTGTAGTCTTAGGCATGTATTAATAACCCCCTTAAGAGGAAAGCAGATTTTACTAGTGTAGTTTAGGTAAATTAATTGCTTCATTAGATCTCAGGCCACTCTCGTGATGTTGGATACTCTGCAGTAAACCGAGCTGAGCCCTCGAGTGACAAATGTACACGCCGTGGACAGATCTGGGTGAAGTGGTCTTTTAACTCGCTTTATTTTCTGTTCAGATGTTTGTCTATTTTTACCGTTTCATGCCTCTTGGAATCTGGCTCGGCTCAGCTCAATTCTGCATCGTCCCGCAGTTTGTTTTTTTTCCTGGACATTTTAAATGTGCCTCATATCTGTAGCCTGAATGTTCGTTCTGTGCACCCAACATCCATGCAAGAGAGGGTGAAACTGCTCTGTGGGAAATCTGCCAGGTGGTTTTGGTAATCTATATCAAACGTATTTGTAGCAATATTACATGATGTAGGGTTGTGTGTGTGTGTGTGGGGGGGGGGCTTAATACATGTTCAGAGACATTGATGTCAATGAATTTACCATTTATGTCAAATGATTATACAGTTAGATTTGGCAGGAAAGCCTCTGCTCTGAATAAGGAATCAAAGCAGCAAAAAGGATTCTGCTGGTGGGGCTTATCTGCCTAAAACATAAAGGTAAAGCAGCATCTGAAATAAATATAGATAGAGCCCGGGAAGACGACTACACCTACATGTGGCTGCAATCAGAAAATGACAAAATCATTTTAGTATTAGCACGGACAGAGGAGCAGGTTTACATGCAAAAGCTACTTTGAGCTCTTATGTGCTTATGATTGGATACTACATCAAATCACATGAAGAGGCGAGGCATCAGCAAAGCCAAAAATATTAAGCTAGCTCTCAAGCTCAGGTGGGTTTTCATTCCCCTCTAAGTTGGACCACTGCGACTCCCTTCTTTCAGGTATAAATGGAAAGGTCGCTCTCGCCTCCAACTGCTTCAGAATTCAGCACTTCAGCCTCTTACTGGTTTTGGCAGCCAACCATCACATCATACTGAATGCTGTCTTCTCTCAGTCTGATGCTGGATTTTTAAGAGTTGATTTTAAGAGTTTACTGATAACCTGTTAAACAGATAAAGGTCTGGCCTCCAGCTACATAAGCCTGTTTAAAGCCTTAGATCCAGGTGGCTGATGGTTGTTCTAGAAGTCAAGGTTTAAAGCCTGTCCTGCCATCACCTTTGATGACCTTAAAGCTTCATTTCTGATAGAAATTGTTCTTGCAAGTCTTCACAATCATCAAAAATCATTTATATTTTTCCTGTTTTTTGCTTTTCTCGCTCCATAGGGTGATCACCAATGAAGACTTGATCTTCAGAAAATTTAATCTGAAGGTTACCTTTGCCATCAGAGCTGCATTAATTTAGTATTCTGCTTTTCCTTGTCTTTCAGTACAAATTTTAAACGTTTTAAAGAATCTGAGCCCTTCAAATAATATTACCATTAACTAACGTTAATGGTAACTAACTAACTGATATTCTGAGGAGAACTTCAATGATCAGTGTCATATCACAACAGAACACGGGCTTTTTTGCTGCATCAGACCATAAATCGGATATTTTACACTCCAAATGATGAGAGATATGCTCTTAAATCACTGATGCATGAAATGAACAACAATGTTAAACCAAACACTTTTCGCCCCCTACACTAACCGTGGTTGTACAATTTCACTCTGTGGAATGCATATTTTCAAAAATGAAAGACAATTAGCGGTTTGGGGAGCCTGTGAGTGATGTGCTAGTGCAGGTTGTGTAGTACTAGCGAGGTTGGTGCAGAACATTTACCATTTAAGGTAATTTCATCTGATAAATTATTCACATTTTCCCCGCTCTTACCCTCTTGGAGTTTTATTGATATGCTACAGTTGTGTTTTATTTATAATGTGGATGTGTGTGTCGCTTTTAAATTGGCAATTGCCCATGTAAAGCTGCAAGCTGCAAGAGTCTCTATGCATAAACAGATGTTCTTGACATACCGGGTATACAAATATGTCTTCAGCTTACTAACAGATGACTATTTTGTGTGTGTGTCTTCACACATCCCTCCTGTGGTGTCCTACCTGACCAGCAAGATGATTTTGAACAAGCTATAAACAAACGCGGCTTCATTACCAGCAGCAGTCTGACTTGGCTTAGAGGCTCCTAGCACAGCCAGCTCTTTATGCCGCTGACATAAACACCGACTCTGTTCAACGCAGGGAAGAGTTTTTGGTTTGCATTTTCGTTGAGGGTGGATTTGGCTTAAAACAATACATTTGTTCTCATTTCTCACTGGCAACTTTCCAAGAAGGCAACACCGTAACTGGAATAGAAAATGTTCTTACGGATCATGTCTCCACACATTATGACTCCACGCAAGGAAAAATGGGCGGAGTAAATGAACCAGGATGTTGGGAAACTTTTTAACCGTGCGTTCACGAGCAGTGAAAAGAAAGAAAAGATTAGTTTGAAAAGCAATAATATTTAATTCAACTGAGCCATCTGGGAATTTTACACTCAGTGGGTCAGGATCAATAACTCCTCCATTTGAGAGGGTATTATAACTCTGGCTCAAGTTCCACCTGGCATGGACAGGACCAAAATATAATGGATCTCACCTTCAGTTTAAATGCTAATAATTTTGAAATGATTAGTGTTTTACTGCTGAAAAAAAAAAAACCCATGACAGAAGTAATGTTTGTATTCTGGGATGTATCTGCCCTGAATCTCATACATCAGCAGCGGTGCACCAGTTGTTAGCACAACAGCTAAGGACCCCATCATAATCACTGTCCAGTTCTGCACCTCTCGGGCTTTGCAGTCTGGTGCGTTGTGCCGCTCCTGCAGCTGGCATGACATGAGTGTACAATTGTGTCGGTTTTTACTGCCATGATATATCAGTACAAAAACTCAGAGATTCACCAGAGGAAGATGTTGCAACTGTTTGAAAATATGATACTTTGTGGGAAAAACTCAGGCATGTATTTGCTTCTGGTTTTGACGAATTCTCCTCCTAAATCAATGCTGTTGTAGAGGTTTTGTCTAGGTGGTGACATCTGTCATTCAGGAGAATACACTAGCGGATATGTGTACTATAACGGAAAGCATAAATGGATGATGTTACCAGTGGCACGTGAAGCGGACAATATTTCGGGTATACTGGGGCCCTAATAGAGAATTGAAGAAGGTTTAGCAGTTTGGATCATGCCTGCTACACAAGGAGTTTTTGTTGTACGTCTGAAATCATATTTAACTTAAACTGCAAACACTGGTTAAAACCAACTATCTCCAATGACAACAGTTTCTCTGCAAGAGATACACAATCTCCTCAAACACACACATATAAACAATAGGGAGTGTTTTACAAGTAATCAATTTGCCAATCAATTCCTAATATACTGATACTTAGTGAACAACTTTGGACATACTTGCATGATCCATTCAAGTGAATGGGAGAGTGCGTGCCAACTTTTGACCGGTACTGTAAGTGAACTTTGCATTTGTGAAACATGGAACAGATTTATTTGGTTACTTGTAAATGGACTGAAATGCATGAATCATTTGTGAGGTTTGGCTTTAATTAAAAAAATTTATTTTAAACAAAAAAAGCTCAAAATGCTATAACCTCGCGCCACCTGTACCATTGCCACAATCCACTACTGTGTAAGTGCATTTGTGTAATTGATGACTGATGCAGAAGCAATACCGTACTGTTTTTGATGAAAATTTCCAGATTGAGCAATTTGAATCTACCCACTCAGGCAAAACCACTATAATGCAAAGTGTCAACAAGTCATTTTCAAAGCACTCAAACTATTACCATATATGATAATTAGTCTGTTGCAGCTGTTCAAACAATGTGCAGTAAAAGCTTCTGATCTGCACAGTGATTGTCAGTGTTTCCAAAATCTTTAAATATTAATGAATATGTTTTTAAATCTGAAAATAACTGTTTGGTTTGAGTCCGCAGTATTCATTGACCTTAAGAGACTAGTGTCTAGTAAAATGTATTCAGGAAAATGACAGGGGTTTTCTGTTGTTGTTCTTGAGACTACACTCATTTCTGTTGTCACTTCACATCATGTGGGACAAAGTGGGACACATGAATGCTGAGCGGTAGTCTGAAATTTTCATATTTAACCTAAAAATAAAAATACAATAAATTTGTGCATATTGCTGGATTTTCATTTAGTATGTACATGCCAAACATTTTTCCAGCTTTCTTAAGTCAACACAATAAGGCTAAAAGGAAGCTTAAGTTTGTTCTTATAGTTTCGTCTGATTGTCTTCATATACTTCCTTATTCCCTTTGACTCAGCTGTTAATTCAGCTGCTCTTCTGTTGGTAACAGTTTTTGGGTTTCATTGTGGCTGCATCCATAGACTGGCATGCCTTTCTTGAGCTATATCTGAAAAATTTTGCTGTTTTCATCCAATTATGGCACACATGCTTTATCACATATTTCTCCTAGTGTAAAATAAATAAATAAATAAACTAGCATAAAAGAAAAAACTCTCAATATATACTGCTGCTGCTTCATTCCAATTTCCATCATATTCAACAAAATCTGCAAAACAACAAGCTAAATTTCTTCTTACTATGAAAAAAGACTGCCCTACATATGTGAGCCTGTCCTCAGAGTGAAAACGTAAGCATTGGTCTTTTCAGAATTGACAAATTACGACCAATATTAATGTTGTTGAAGGTAAAAAAAGAAAAAAATCTAGTGGTGGTGGACGAAAGTGCATGTAAATAACGTGTTCGGTTTTGTCTGACAGACTGTAGTAAAAGACATAAATATCTAGCCCTGACCCTGGCTCTTACCTCTAACCCTAATCACAGAGAAACAAACATAAAAGGAGGTTAAAAGAGCTGAAAATGTAGTGGAATAAGGCCACGAAGACCCACATCCGACAAGCCGACAAAGAACCACGACACACGAAGGCAGAAGTAGACGCGGTCACTTGCAAAGGCGGAAGTAGATGCAGTCATTTGGAAGCATAAATATACGTCGTGTTCCGGCCCTGTAGAAACGACGGATGTGTATGTTTTGATTACGCCGAATGCTTACG
The DNA here is from genome assembly GCA_015052665.1 of Apistogramma diplotaenia. NCBI lineage: Eukaryota > Metazoa > Chordata > Actinopteri > Cichliformes > Cichlidae > Apistogramma > Apistogramma diplotaenia. The sequence continues at coordinate 8,829 of VOQJ01001518.1, read as the reverse complement.
TGTTGTTTGGAGGACATGTTGACATATGCACGGGGCAAAAGCCACATTTAAGAAAAGTGCGAACCAGATAAACTATGGGACATTGTCTCAAGATGTGGGACAGAGGACATGTAATAAAAATGCAGGGTTGAATGTAAAAGAAAAAAAACTTATAAATGATCTGAAAATCTGTCAGTGAAACAAAATGGTGTCACTCCGATTCTCAACATTGGCACCTGCCCAGCCTTCTTGCTGTACCAGCGAGCTTGCCAGGAAGGTATCAAAGTGAATTTTGCAGGAGCAAATGCTTATCATTTGGATGGGCCTGAGCATCAAAAATGCAATTTGTAACATCAGAAGAATATCTAAATGTGTCCCATTCTGCAAAAGGAAACATTCTGTTCATCATTCCTTTTACTTAAGATTCTGGATGTCTGGCACGAAGCTCAAAGATGGATAAAGTACATGGATTTTAAAAAAAAGATCGACATACATGCAGAATCAAAGAACCACACAGACATGTGATTCCTTAAATCAGTGAAGAATGGTGACATTTTTGAAGCAAAACATGACTAGTATGTTTGATTCATGGGAACATCCTGTTGTTAGAGCTGCATCTATGTATTCTTGGCCATTCTTGAATTGCACACACACACACACCCAGTTGCAGTGATTAATCGAAATGGGCAAACAAATAAGGCAAAACAGAGTTTGTACCTTCTTTGGATGTTTGTGCCATTTGCTCTATTCTCTGCCAAGATGATCTCACACTGCTTCAGTACTGTTGATTCGAGTCCTGGGAAGGCCAATCCATAACTAATAGGGTGCCATTGTGTGATTTTACTTCATCAGCGGTGTGTTTGGGCTTATTGTCATGCTGGAAAATGAAGCTGTTGTCAATAAGAAACTTTTCAGATTTGATACTGCTTGGTGGATCAAAATATGGCAGCACTTTTCTGTGTTCACAATTTCATGAATTCCGACAAGATCTCCAACATGGAAATGTAACCCTACAGTAAATCATGACAGCGCACGTACTGTGTTTTATATGGTGATGAGTTCAAACAAAATACTTTTTTTTTAAGATTTCAGTCCAATTTCTGTGTAATTTGACATACCTCATCCAGCAGTGAAAAGACTGCTTGCTTATTTGCTTGAACTCCCTGCTGCCGCTGGAGGTTGATAAAAGTGGTGGAACAGAACACAAATCAAATGTGCCATAAAGTATAAACAATTAAAAATAAATAGGTCAAATAGCTCTGTAGAGCTGCAACCTTAATAAATCTCTGTGGGTTCATCGCTTTGAGGAACCTCCCGCACATTACACACCGATTACCTATCTAAAATAAATGTACTTTTATTATCTGGGATTTCAAAACAATTTCACGGTCAAAATTGTGGGATAATGTGCAAAAAAGCATTTTGTTAAGTAGAGAAAAAATATTTGAATCACAGCATGCGAAGCTGTGGAGACAAATTGTACGCTGTAAATAAGGCCACTTTCTCTAGTCCCCAAGTTCAACTTCTCTTCCTAGTAAAGTTTCAGCTGTTGTTGAAACTCACAAAAGCATCAGAAAATCGATTTCATGGACATTACAGGAGAAGCTGCTAGACAGAAAATTGCCCAGTCTTTGCAAAGGCGTTTGTGTGGTAAATGCAGTCATTGACTTGATAGGATCCCATGATTATTGTCAAGAGGGAATTACTCTGTCCCAATACTGCATCAGCCATTAGGTGCTCCATGCTGGACTGAACTGATGTCACTGACTGGAGACAAATGGTCAAATTCCATTTTCAGCCTGGGTAACGTCACTTTAATGGATACATCCAATTTCTTCTAGCCGGGAATCCATTTGTTTTCAAGTTGAGTGCATTCAAGGCTTTTAAATCTTAGGCTCACAGGCAGCGCTTCAGGCTACAACTGCACTCATAATAACAAATTAAATTTTCATTAGGAGAAGCTAATTTCAAGTGGAGAAAATTTCCCTGACAAGTTGGATGGTTTTAAGACATTAAATGGAAATAGAAAAAAAGCACATTAAAACACACTGTGTGCGCTCACCATCATATACTGTACAAATATTACAGTAATGCGAGTGACATGTTTGTCAATGCATATTTACTTGATGTTGCATTTTCAAACAAACTCATTTAATGTTATGTGTAAAATGTTTAATACCCTATCAGTGTGTCTTCCTCAGGCACAATCATATTCAAAAATAATTTAGCATTTTAATTTCCTGTGGAACAATGAGTGTTACAGTATGTTGTGATTAATTAGGGCAGCATGATATCCACGAAGAGTTTAATATGATGTCGGCCCACCGTTTCCAGCTGTAACATCTTCAACTCTTCAACTTTCCATAAGGTTGAGGAGTGTGTTTATGCTTATGATACCCAACTTTCCATCTATGAAGTCAGAGATACACACCAAGAGAAATTAGACAAAATCTCTGAACTACTACATACGAGGAACTAATTAAAGCAACAACTCTGAATAGAAAACTAAGCACCAACTAGAATCTTGACATACAATCCAAAAGATAACCTATATTCAACGGCAACTGAGGAGGTAATGAAAAATATAAATGGTACAATCTTTTTTGTAAAACTTGAATTTTAATTTGAAAGATCAGGTTCAGGTTATTTCTCTGAGGATACTTTGACTATTGTTTTGCTCCCTGAGCTTGGCACTTCCACAGCAAGTCTCATTCAAGGGTTTTTTTCTTTGCCAAAATAAAAGTTTGCTGGTGAACAAAGTAGAAACCTATCAGGTCAACAAGCTTGGCTCTTCTTAGCTGATGGGAGAGATTTCCAGCATCTAACCCAGCAGCCCTACAGCAATGTCTCAAATAACAGAAGTCTTTGAGTCATGGTAGGTTAAGCCTCCAACAGTTGCTGGGACAGGCCTGGACTTCATTTTTTTTACAGAAAATTCTTCTTTTTCCACACAACAGGACTGTGAAATAAAAATATAGTCACAAGTTTAACATAATGTCATGAATATGCCACATTTATTTTACACATAAATGATAAAGTGTGGTTTATTGCATTAAATCTAAAATCTGATACACTGACTCTTGAGGCTTAGGGCTCATACCTCAAACCGTAATCATGTTATGTTAATGTAAATCTCTAGAGCCATAGAAATATTCTCTAGCAATACCAAGACATGGACCACTTGAAACTATGGCATTATGCTTAGATAGAAATATCGGATCCTTCTCAGATATCTGACAAAATGAAGAGAGCAACTTAAACCCAGGCACTCTCACCTCACAGCATGAGTACTCATGCAGAAAAGGCTTGTAGTAACATGCAGTCTACATCTCCATGTGCTACACAGGATGCTGAGAAGATGCTCTTACATGCACTCAGTATATGTGTATAATAAAATACTGAGTTAATCTTCCTTGGAGTATTATACCTTCATAAAGGCATAGTAAGCACAGTGCATGCATGCCCTTGTCCTGATCAGGTGACATAGAGCAGCAGCAGCGCTACACTTTTTTTGCCACTTGCAAATCTGCCTTTTGCAGCTTCAGAGGTAACATTAACTGGCTTCACTATATTACTGGGCAAACTAAAGCTTTTACTCCAGGAAGGCCTGCACATTAACTAAAGGATTTGACCTGAATACAGTCACCAAGGTCCCTGATGACCGGAGCCTGCCACTGCCATGCTGCCACGGCCATGATTTTCCATTAGTGTGTGACAGCGTGGTCATTTATAGCTCCAAAGCTCTGTGGAAAAGCAGGTTACCGGTAATTATTCAGCTGAGCAGAGCAGCCCTGTCAGACCTCTCCTGACTCCCTGGTCTGAAGGAATCAGAAGGCAGGAGGAGCATTTGGATATTAGTCACATCAGTATCAAGCATCTCCCCTGAGAGGGAAAGAAAAGCAGCATTAGAGCTCAGAGATTACATACTCTCTGTAGGCATTTAATTTAGCTCCAGACTCACAGGCCTGTGCTTATGTGATAACCAGCCAGACTTTATCTCCCTCTCCATATGTTTGACTAAAATCTCCATTAAACTAGTTCGCTCACATGCAATAAGCAGCTCTTTATCCCAACTTATTCTGGGGACACCTTTTCAGTAAAACTCAAATAAAAGCTAGATCGAAAAAGGTCCTTTTTTTTTATTCAAGACAAGATGCAATTTACTTTTCATTTGAAGTCACTTTTGAGACTCAAATGTGTTGTTTCCTTCAGACTGTCACATCTAATTTTCAAAAGTACTAGCTGTACCTCACCGTCTGATATCAGCAGCAGAGCAACAGACTTGTGGCTTTTCGCAAAAGAAAGCAAAAACAGACAGATGCAAAATGACAAGACACAACTTGTCTTCAGCATAATATGAAGACAATTTTTTTACTTCAGAGGATGCCAGTCACGAGCAGAGCATAATAATGCAGAATAACAGGATCAGTGAAATGATGCATCGCCACACCGAAGTTTCATCAAGCCAAGTATTTGTTCGGTTACAGTGATAGCAGCACTAATTTAAAGTGTCTTTATGCACTTATGCAGGAAAACATTTCATTATAACAGCTGTAAGTTTTAATGCTGGCCTAGAAAGACTGTGTTCTCATTAAAAGGAAAACAAGTCCTCATGAATGCATTTAGCTTTCATCAGCCTTGCAGTAGTACTGCATTTGATTTCTTCCTGCGAACTGACTGAAAAGGTGTGAAATATTCCAAAAAAAAGCTAAATTGTCTGAACAACCTAAAAATCATTTACAATTTGATTGGTGTAAAGTGAGCAGCTGGAGGGATTCAGAAGTATAGCAAAACATAGAAACTGCCTAAACAGCATCATATGTTTACCGAGCTTCACATCATGGAGTTGAAATCGAAGGCCCCTGTTGCAGAAAGCATTCACTTAAAAGGCAGGCTTAGTCATCATAAAGCCCCCCCCACCCACCCACCCCCAACCCCCGCTGAAAAGCCATTTTCTTATCCATCAAACCAAAGCACTTTCAGTCCATTTTCCTCATGTAACCAGCATAATTACCATCATTGTTCATAATGTATTATTCAGGATCTAGAATAATTATACATACAGAGTGCGGCTGTATAATTTTTATTATTAGCCCTGCTGACATTATAATATTTAAACTGTATAAGCTTTTTATTGGAAGGTAAAGAAATGGGGAAAAAACAGGAAGAGGCCCTTCTCATGACAAAAATGTTTGTTCACAGGATTTATTGTTTTGGAGATTAAATGAGAACTTGCTTGATTGAATGAGAAATCAGTGTTTCGTGTGGTGGTAGAAAATTCCCAGGAAAAACTGGATTTTCAGGCCATGTGGTTAAAGAATGTATCCAGTAATAAAATGCATTTTTTAAGCACTAGAGGCAACAAATGCCTTCAAATAATGTCATGAAGTAAATTAAGAGTTTGTCTTGCAATGCTAATGTGTTGATCAGGAGAGGCCCAAACGACCTCCCTACTACTCCCACATATGAACAAGACACAACCTCAACCCTGGCTCCAATAGACTGGTGACCTGTACTAGGTGTATCCCACCTTTCCCCCAGTGATAGCTGGGGTAGGCACCAGCCCTCAGGTGTGAATTGGAGAAACTAAACTGGGCAACAACTTCCTCAGCAGGTCAGAATATGTCAGGGTTAGGGCTGTGTGGGGAGCAGCATTGGACCCAAATGCAAAATGCACCAAACTGGAGCTGAACTCTAACAGCTTTATTGGCCGGAGGCTCGCAAATTACACAAAACAAACAACTAGAGCTCTACTAAGGCAGAAATGAATGCACAAATAAGCCTGAGAGAAACTAAGGGGGGGACAAACACTAAACAGCAAACACACACCTGCAGGGAGGAACGCAGACAATGCAAGAAAGAGCAGAGAAACACTGAAGGCTTAAATATACACAAGGAAATCAAGGCAAGTGGACAGAGGAAGCAAAACTGAACACAAAGCACAGGGAACACGAGACTGTCAAAATAAAACAGGAAGAGGGACTCTACCCATAACTAAGCAGGACCCCGCTTGAACACAGGAAGACAGACAAGACAAGGGAGGGACACTAAAGGAAAGAGAAAGAGAGAGAAGCTAAACACCACACACTCACACACAAGGAAACGATGGGAAGGAAGGACCACAACAAAGGGAAGCCATGGACACCTGAAACACAACTGAAGACTTGGCACAGAAAGGATAACAAACAACAGCACACAAGCACAGGGGGAGTCAGGAACACAGGGAAATCAGGACAGACAAATCACTGAGACCAAAGATAATACATTTTGCAGCATTAATCTAGTAAATCTATATTTAACCGAGTGATATGGCTAGAAGATAGTTTAGTGGATCACAATCAGAGACTAATACATCCTCGCTGCAGGAAGGAGCGCTTTCGCAGGTCCTTCATCCCAACAGCAGTTAGACTCTATAACACATCATGATGTCATGAGTCACTTGGACACTCTACCTCACTGCCATCAGTCTGCACACAGTGCACTTTCTTTTTCACACACAGAAAACATACATTTATTTATTTTTCACTTCCACCTCAGCTACAAATGTATATAGTGTTTAAAAATCTGTATAAAGTGTTTATTTTTCATGTATATGTGTGTATATGTGTGTACATGTGTGTATATGTGTGTACATATATATATATATATATATATAATTTTTTTCTCTTCTGAACCACTGCGGTAACGTGCGAATTTCCCCATTGTGGGATCATTAAAGTTCTATCT
>VOQJ01001515.1:4838-22370 GCA_015052665.1 Apistogramma diplotaenia | reverse complement strand
CCCCCCCAAAAAAAAAAAAAAACCATGACAACAAAACTAAAAGTATTTGTCTAACTGAAAAAGTAGAACAACAAAATAATCAAGCTTTTACTGGGTATTGTTTCTAAGGTTAAAGTCATTGAATAACATGCATAAATATTTCAAAAACATGTCACGATTGACATTAAATCTTTAAATAAATTTTTAAAAAATGATGCATTTCTCTCTCTGTGCCAGCTTTTTGGTTTTGCTGAAAGATCGGCTGTCAGCGATGTCAAAATGTAACCCAGTGGTTTATTTCATCTGTGTTTTTCAGAGGGACAAGAAAGCTTGTAGCTGTTTGAGAGAACTGAATAAGGGCTGGAAGTTCGCTATGCCTCCAACTTGCAATGCTGGCGAGGTGCGAGCACAGCTGGGTGTTGGAAAGAGACATGAAACATCATTCAAAATTGAAGTTGTTCAAAGTGAATCAATGTTAGAAGAAAAAAAAAACAGCTAGTACTTGCTAGTGTACGTGCGGATGCATCCTCCTTGTGTGTGATACTGCCTAAACAAGAAAGTGATGATGCAATGTGGGGGGATTCAAAGGAACACAGTTCGATATTAAATGGTTGAAGCACATAACATATTCTTCACTGAACTCCCAGGGCTACATTATGTCAACACCTGAATTTAAGCTCATACATACTTAATGAAAGACTGAGGAAATGTTGCTTTGATAAAGACCTCATTAGGTACAAGATGTAAAACCTATATTGTAGGTCTAGTCTGACAGTTGAAATTATTATGTAACAGAGAAATAAAACCTTAAAAGACACCGTTAGTATTTTTGGAGATTATTTAGTAGGAAAAAAAGGGACATTATACTATTAAATGTACATAGATTAGTGTGTAATTATGTCTTCCAACCAACTGATGCAATCTCATAAACTTATAATTACTCCATTAAATACATAGGATACATTTTTGAATACAGTGGCTGGGAAGGCTGGCTACATACGTAGTACACCAAAAGCAGAGGAAAAGTTGTGTTCAGTGTCATAGGACATCTCAATTCATGCACCTTCAGAGTCAAGACATGAAGGTTCAATGCTATGTTTTATCCCCTGAGAAGGAATCCCCTTCACAAAGGAAGGAAAAACGGGGAAAAAAACGACAACACCACCTCTCCTCGAGCCTTATCGTTTTTGAACTGAAGTCAGGGCTCTAACACATGAAAATATTCAGTATATTCAGCAGCTATTCATTCCCAATTTTGTTGCCCTTACTTATTGTTAGACATGCCCTGTCTCCAGACTGCTGACAAGCCAACTAAGCAATAAGCTGGTTGCGAGCTAACATTATGACAGTTATTGTTATTGTTAGGCTTCAGTGTCCTTGAATGTCCTTAAAATCACACATCCCCTCTAATAAACAATTTGAATCCATGCTCACATTGTATGAGTTTATTCACTAAGCTGCAGAGTCTCCACTTGAAACGGTTTCACTAATGCCATCTAACAGTAACTAACAGAGTCTAACACCAGCAAAACATCAGCGCTTTCCTGACAGAAAGGTTCAGGATTTCTTCGAAGCCTCGGCTCAGTATCACTGTCATCGGTCAGAAGTGAGCTTCACTGAGTCATCGCCTCCACTCGATTCCTTTCACAAACTTTTACAGCCTCTTTTAGGGTAAATAAAGGTGCACACTTCTCACCCAATGTTGACAGCTGAGGTAAACAGTGGTCTGACAGCCTACATAACAGGGAAAAACTCTGGGGCAAATCTGGTCCGGAGTCACTTTGCTTTCTGAGTCCACTCACTACAGATGAAGGGCGGCCAGAGATTTCCAGGGGAAAAAACACAAAATGCCACAAAATATTTAATTGACCGTCTTCATTTTTATCCATTTTTAATTCCTGATTAGTGTTGCTAGTATCCCAACCTGTAGCCTGGTGAAAGAGTGCTTTGGTACTATTCAGTAGAGTAAATAAGAAGGAATTATTAGAAAGAATGTAAATGAAAATTGATCAATTTCACAAACCTTGTATTTCATAGATATGAATATGACACTGATGTTGAGAGCTAGAAATTGATCTTAGTAGAAGTACAATGAGTGAAAGAAAATATAAAATAGTGCAAATGTCCTTCACATTGTGGTTTTAAGTAATTTTAGATACACATCAATTTTTATTACAGTATGAAAACAAATTGAGCATATCTACACTACACTCGACACTTGTGGTTCTCTATAAGTGGAGTGAACTTGAAATTAAGCTAACCGGCTATTTTAATACTTCATTTTCATTTCTCAATAACTGACCACAAAACAGTACCTATTGAGCTTTACCATGATACAGGGTGTGAATGCTGCCAGGTGTACCCAAACCAGTAACTGTGCCATTGCCAAGTGTATTCTTGGCAGTGGCACTCTTGGCTTAGGTGTTCTAAAAACTTCCGTAGCCACAGTTGTACAAACCAAACACCCAGGCATGCCGACTCCTTCTACAAACATTTGTGAAAGAATGCATCATTCTCAGGTGCTCAGTGAATGCCAGCCTTGTACAGTATCATGTACCGCATGTGCAGCAAGTTCAGTCATGAAATTTCCTCTCTACGAAATATTTCACAATCAACTGTTATCGGTATTGTAACAAAGGGGAAGCAATTGGGAACTCAGCCACAATGTGGTAGGCCACGTAAAATTGCAGAGTGGGGTTAGCAGATGCTCAGGGGTTTACAGTAGTAAACAGAGGTCAACAACTTTCTGCAGATTAGCTCAAGAATATTGTGCAGAGAGCTTCATGGAATGGGTTTCCATGACCAAGCAGCTGCATCCAAGCTTTGCATTACCAAGTGCAATCCTACAGTAAGCGTCAGATGCAGTGGTGTAAAGCCCGTCTCTACTAGACTCTAGAGCAGTGGAGACATGTTCTCTGTAGTGATGAATTATGCTTCTCCACATGGCAATCCAATGGTTGAGTCAGGGTTTGGCAGCTGACTGTGTCAAGTGTAAAGTTTGGTGGGGGATGAATTTCAGTGTGGGGTAGTTTTTCAGGAGTTGGTCTCTGCCCTTAGTTCCACTGAAAGGAACTCTAACTGCTTCAGTATTTTAAGAAACTTTGGACAGGTTCATGTTTCTAACTTTGTGGGAACAATTTAGGGATGGCCCTTCCTGTTCTAACATGACTGCGAACCATGGCACAAAGGACCATAAAGACATGGATGAGCAAGTTTGGTGTGGAATAGCTTGACTGGCCTGTACAGAGTCCTGACCCCAACACAAGAGAACACTTTTGGGATAAATTAGAGCAGAGACTGTGAACCAGGCCTTCTTGTTCAACATCCATGTCTGATGTCACAAAGGCACTTCTGGAAGAATGGTCAAAAAAATCCCATAAACACACTCCTACATCTTGTGGAAAGTCTTTCCAGAAGAAGCTGTTATAGCTGCAGACTTTTGGCGATATTTTTATGTCTAAAGCCGATACCATTTGATAAAATGTTATGTCATCACCAAATGCTTAAGACTATTAATGCAAATGACTAGTATCTTCATGTACTAAGTCCTTCAGTCATCACAATAGATCTATGAAAGCTACAGCTAACATGTATATTAAAGTTTCTCTTTTCTACTGTTATTCAATTCTGAATTTCAAGTCATTGCTTTAAGTCTAGTAAACTTTAGACAGGCTAAATAAAAGAAAAGTATTGCCAATGATTAATCTTAGAAGAAAAAGAAATAATTACATGCAGCGTCATGGGTTAAGGGCATCCTAGCAGAAATGTAATGAAAAACTGCAGTATTTGCACAAATGAGTGCTCTGGGAAAGGATTATTCATTAAAATGATGCTTCCTTTCAAATTGAATTAGATATCTTATTGTTTACATAACTGCTAATAAATGTCAAGGTGTTTCACACATTTCTTAGTGCTGTTTTGAACATACTGTAAGGTGGCTACATGAGTGTATAGCACACACAATCATTGCCGACTGGGGAGGAAAAAAAAAAAGCTCTTCACTGCTTTCGTTGCAATGTTTTATTCTATAGCTCTTCAGAGTACATTTGCATAAAACTGTGCCACATAACTTGAACCTGAACTACCCCCTTGTACACATACCACATATCAAACACCCACCTCTGACATGGAACTGGCATGGGCCATTGCACAGATGTTGATCATTTTATAGTTAAATTACTGAAAAACCAATCTGTTGAATAAAAAGTAACATTTGACGAGTATTCTGAGTGAGTGGGAATCAGATAATACTGTTCACTGTATGAAAAAAGAACAAGCACATGAATGCATAATGAAGAGGTTATTATATTTTGTACATGCCACCATGGCTGAATTAACAGGGTGGGTTACACTCCTTCCATACCGCAGGAAAGTATGCAGAGGTAGCCAAAACCGGCCCGTATTGTATTGTGAGAGCAAATAAAGCAGTGTCAGTAATTAGATTTTAGTTAACAAGCCATGACCAACAACAGAAACCAAGAAAATGTATATGCTAGTTTGTGTTTTTGTTTGTTATATGTTTTTCCTTCCCATGAACTGCTAAAAATACTCTCAAAATTGGACCCATGTGTATGTGTTTTGGAGGCCACAATTTTTCCTGATACCCACAGTGGATCTGAAGCTTTTCCCATTGGAATCCACTTGTAGAAAATGGGGGGGGGACAAAATGCACGGCTCTCCTTCAGTTGATTATTGAGGTTGAGCAGTAAATCAGGTCAGAATCTTTCAAAGTTTGTTTCTTTAGTACAAATTTCTCTCTTTTTGTTACATTGGACAGTGATTCCATGTGAGAGTGAGAATAGATAAAGGCACAGAGACACACTGTCACATAGATACTGCTAGATACAAGCTTGTTTAAATTATTCACAATAGTGGATCCTTTTTAAACAAAATAACTTAAATTCCTTCTGTGTTCCAGGCCAAGTACAGTTTAATTCCAGTTATAGTTTTTAACTGCAAATGCAAAGACAAAGGGGTGGGGATGGGGGGGCAAAAAAACATACACACAGGAAAAAAGACATGTCTAATACCTGATTGGATTTGTCACCCATGCACATGACCACAGGCAGAAACATGCTGTTGTAATTTCACACCAGAGCAAGGCTGATGTTATGGCACTTTGTCACTTTGGAGAGGGTATAGTAAATTTCCAGTTCTACAAGACCCTGCTTACAATGACCAGATCTGCCCTATTTTCTCTCGCCTGGTCGCACTGACCTCACATGACAAATGATCTCCTCAAGAGACCGAAACAGAGCCTGTTGTTATTGATGATCGCAATTAATAACCCGACACACCACCAAGGATTCACCCAAACACCATTCAGCTATTTGTAGCTGAATGGTGTATAAAGGCACAGAAATGTATATGTTGTATTGTTTCTCATTGCAGGGATGCTCTGAACTATGTTTTTTGCATTTTTCCCCTTTCAAATCTTTCACTGTAATGAGGGTTAATAATCAAGGGATAAGTACCACTGCTACTTTCTCGTAAAATATTTCAAATGTCTCAAACACCGACCTGTAGTTAAAAAAATGAGCTCTGTCCATGCCTTCAGTGCAGAATGAAAATATTCTGATAAGATTTCCATGTTTATTAAAGAGTGATGCCAAAAAAAGACATCCCCGTTGTTTGTGTGCCACCTGCTCATGTAAGGCCCACCCTGTGAGCACCAGCAGACAAAGTGTCTCTCCACCAATGGGCAAATGGCCATCTGAAGGTGACAGACTCCAGTGGCCTTGGGCCAGCATGAGTCACTGACTCCATGTCCTCAGCACCAACACTGAGTTACTCCAGAAAGTGCATAAGTTTCCCCCCCAGGCAAGGTGACTCTAGTTCCCACTCTGTCTGCTTGAAATGCTTTCCCACCTGGCAAGTTGAACCTTCATCACCCATTTGCCACTCACTGAAGAGCAGAGGCCAAAATGCCACTTGTCACAGTTTCTTGGTAACCACAGGTCAAAAACCCAAAAATATCACCACTTATGCAATTGCTGCAATATTTTTTTGCAAGCATCAAGCTATTCTATAATATCACATGCATTTATGCATCAACAGTCATGAGATTAGCAAGAAAAACATATTTATTTAGATGCAGATTTTCACAGATGTGAGTCACAAAGTGCTTTACAGAGAAAAAAACAATCTAAGACAATACAGCATTTAAAACAGTGCTTCTCAAATAGTGGGACGTGCCCCCTTGGGGGGGCGTGGTGCGCTGCCAGGGGGATGTCTGACCCCGGGAACATGTTTTTTTTTTGCCATACTAGAATAAAGTGTAATTGCACGTCCACTACAGTAGGTGGCAGTGGCGCGGTCATTGTCAGAGTTTGTGCAGTAAGTAATAGCTCTATGGCAGTCATCTCAAACTCCCAGGCCGCGAGCCACTTTTGGACACGCCCCTACTTAAAAATATACTGCAGTACAATTTGGCCATTTAAGTTAAGTTTTTAACATTTTGCTTTCTCCTGAAATTAAGAGTGTTGAGCGGAATGTCAAAAACGTAACTTAAAGGGCAAAATTGTAATATATTTTTAATGCCAATTCACGGCCGGAAGTAGGGGGCGTGGCCGGAAGCGGGGGGGGGGGTTAAAAGAAGATGACAAACACTTAAACCTTCAAGATAGTCTTAAACATGTTTTGTATTATTTTTTTTAAATGTAACTGGTTACAATATGTAGTCTTTTTCATCATTAAAACACACAAATACAAGTTGATATTCACTTAGTAGGCAGGTTAATCCAACAAAGTTTATCTAATAATTATTTGTAAATTGTATTTGGTATGGGTTAGCAATTTTGCACAGTTTAAAAAAAATCCCTATAGCTATTTACCAGACATACAATGTACTCTTCAGCGCAAAATGCCTGTGATTGGCAGTGGGAGTTGCCACTGCAGTAGCACAAAAACCCTTTATTGGCTTTAAAAAGCTACTGCTGAGGTTTAGTGTCAAATGCAATGCATGGACAGTGTTACTGTGTTTTTGCAACTGGCATATTTTACACATACATTTGTCTGGCCAGTCAATGTGAAATTATTAGAGTATTTAAATTAATCAAATAAACATGACATACACATATTCTTAAGGTTTCTGGCACACGATTCAGTGCGAATTGCACTGAATTTATTGCCAAAGAAAATCACGTCTTATTTTGTGTGTGTATGTGGTTGTGACAGTTGTTGTTAGGAATGTTCATTTATTTGGGATAAGAGGAGGAGTTGTTATCAGATCAAGTGGCCATTTGGTGCAGGTGGACATCTCAAAGCTGTGAGTGCAGTGACAGAACTTTGGCTCTATCTCGCAGCTCTTCACTGAGCCCTCACCATGCTGATTTCTGCTCCTCGGTAATAATGGCATTTCAGTGTAACAGAACAAAACGTGCAATGAAGAGTCAGAGAAAAGGAGGGAGAAGTGGAATCCCGATGCAAGACAAGGATGCCTCTTGTACTTTACACAGTGAGCGATGGGTTTGCAGTGTGCAGCAATTATTAGGAGACAGCCAGATCTGAAGTATTCTAGACTGATGTCTGGAATGTTACAGCATATACTGTATGGTGCACAATATATTTGTCTACGCAAACAATTTCAACACAAATTCAGGTTCAGGTGGTTGAATAGTTTGTAATCCCTCCTCTGGATAGGTCCTACGTTCTCAAGACTGAGGCCCTCAAATTCTAACAGAAGACTTAAATTATGTATCAATAACATATCAAGTCTGCGTCTGTCTCGCATTGATCTAAATTGCCATGTTGTTTCCGGAGAGAAACACACGCATGTCTTAACATTATTTAGGTTAGCAGACAGCTTGTTCCCTTAATCCATCTGCTTGATTATGACCTGCTAATTTGTTCTGGTCTTGGTTGAAAGCTGGTCATTCTTGAAATTAACTGGCTGCATCCTTGTTTATAAATTAGCACATTGTTAATAGATCATCTGCAGAACTTTTCACTCTCAAAGGCACACATGTTAATTTGCCCCATTTAGTGTATCCGGTCACGTACTGCCTTTCTTAATTCTTTTTTTATTTCATGTATCCAGTTGTTTATTTACAAGCAAGTTAAATCATTTCTTAATGGTGTTAAATGGTGACGGGCAGGACGGAGAACTGCTAGATGTGCAGTTAAAGAAAACGAACGCATCAGTGTTTAGCCTCCATCACAAGTGCACACCGAAAGCCGTAAAAGCAGCAAGAAGTATTTGTAGAATTTACCGCCCTATCTTTTGGCTCAGGTTAATCTAATCATCTGACTAATAGTGCTTCAACTTTCTGTGCACATCCTCTACGTGTCTATGGATGACAGTTAAAGTTCTTCATTAATAAAAAAGACCTAAAAGACTTCCACCTTGGCCCAGGCCTTTCCCTCTGTGTGGAGTTTGCGTCTTCAACCCGTGTCTCCGTGGGTTTCCTCCGGGTACTCTGGCTACCTCCCACAGTAAAGTATTAATTGTTGTGGCTGAAAAATAGAAACTGTGTTAAACCTCCTGTCTGCCTATTCCTTGGATATTATCATGTAGTTCACATTTACTCATCTGTTACAGATTTTGTTTCTGTGTATATGACAACTAAGCAGTTTCAACTGCCTGCATCACTTACCTCTGAAAATCCCTCCTTTAACAAAGAGTGAAAGGTGACTCTGTAATTTGTACACTTCTTGGGGTAACCTTTATAGAGACACTCACTGCCAAATGACAGCAGAATATCCTGGATGTTTCTCTACCTGACTGCGCGTTAGCCAAACATAGCAGCCAATCTGTGGGATGTATTCTATGTGAGAAGCTGGCAGCATATCCAATTCCCTCTCAATGCAAAGCTCCATTTGGCCTTTCACTGCACATACATCAGGCTTACTCCAAATGTGCAGTACAGGCAAGCCTGAGATGAAAGAAAAGCCCTCCAGTCTTAACAATAAAAATGTAGCTTCAAGGGCAAATTAGCTATGAGCATCCTCAGAGGGATGGATAGGAATGGGATGATAGAGGTCTAGAATTAATATTTTCTGCATGTTTTAGTTCTTCTCTAACTACACCAGTCCAGTGAGAAAACTTGTGCTGAAAGTCCTGCGAGAAAACTGGTGCTGAGAGCAAAATGACAATACAGTAATTGTTTTGGTGCCTAACAGTAAATTAATTTGAATGTTTTTCATGGGCTAAAGGGACTCCAATTCACTGACTCATTTGGGCAGTTTGCATAAAATGAGTGATGAGGTCGGAAGAGCAGATCTGTCAGACGTGAAGAGGATGTGAACCATTGAGACAAAGTACACAGTAAAATTTGGTTATCATGCTTATCCACTTCATGCAAAGCTGATGGATGATTTAAATCAAGTGATGCCACAGAGACCTTTAAAAATTACTAGTATTCTGTTGTCAACGTTACATTTGAATCATTACATTAAAAATCATCGGCTTCCAAGAATACAGAATTTCCTCATCATGCATTTTCTGCTGCCTGTTTCTATCCTGCTTTGTATGGTTAAAAAACAAGCCAAATGATGGAAAATGTAAGTAATTAAATTCATAATTTCTTCCAGTTTAGGGTTGTGGAGGGACTGGAACCTACCCAGCTGCTATAGGCTGAGAGGAAGGGTACAGTCTGCCACAGGGCTGACACAGAGAGGCAGACAACCATTTCCACTCACGTTCCTACCTGGGAAATGTAGAATCACCAGTGACGCTAACCCCACTAACTGCCGGAGTGCCCAGACAGAACCCACACAGAGAGAGCAAGAAGAACTCCCATACAGGACTTCACCAGATGGTGGATTCACAGTGCTAACCAAATGACAACAATGATTCCTTTGAAAAGGGAAAAAAAAGAAACACATTGACTTTACATGGACTAAATCTTGTTAGAATTAGGGACAGGAGCTTTTTTACGGAGTGGAAAACTGGGAAAGTCATCATCCCAGAGAGCTTAGCAGCAAAGAAAAAGCAGAAATAGTGCATTAATGGTGGTAAGTGTAGATGAGATAAAGTGCCCTTACGGGGCGGATCACTGATCTAAAAACAATGGAGTTGTGCTTAAAGCTAAAGCTGCCCAAAGCATTAAAAAAAACACTACCCTTGATTAATTTTTAAGGTAAAGATCTCAGTCTTAAGTTGCTGCTAAGCAGCAGCCCCCGGCTTTACTGTCTCGTGCTTCCCTATAGGTTGGCTCGCCGGCCAAGTTCATACAGTACTATGGCTGTGCTCGATAAAGTTCAGCTGAAGCTCTCATCCTGAGCACAACAAGGAGCACCATTTCTAAGTGCTCTCCAACACACTAGAGATGGAACTGGACTCTGACCAGGAGGCAAGCAACTTACTGAAGAGATGACTTATTACTGCTCTGTGGTTTGTTTGTCACAAAGATGGCTTACTAATAATTTGCAGAGCAGTGCCTTTGTTTTGGTATAATTTGATAAATAGTGCTGGAAAAAACATGAATAAATAAATTCAAATTAATTATTATCTATGCCTAAATCTTAAAATTTCCACACGTCCTATACAACTGAAACACAATTTGTACATATTAGCATCGCATTTTAGGCACAGAATTTAGCAGCTTCTCAATTTTAATGCTATTTCATCAAGTAAGCAGGAAAGAAAAAATAATAATAATTTCATGACAACATCAAAACAGTTGCATGGGAATGCTCATATGTGCTTAATGAGAATTATGACCTAAGTCTGTACCTCTCCTTGGGTCCCTGGAGATTAACTCTCAACTGAAGTTTCTTAAAAACACAGCACGGAGTTTCAAGATGCCCTTGTCAGTTTAGAAAATATCACTTCAGATCATTAATAATGTAAGAGAGTCCTTTCTAGTAACCGGCAGTCTCTACTTCAAACTTTAATTATTGTTATCTGACTAATTACAACCTTCCACTTGAGTGTGATGGTTAATGTTTGGATTGCAGTATGGAAAAACACATTGTTTACTCAGGTAGACTAGTAATTAGCTACGGATGATTAGTATCACCTGAAGGTCAGTTAAACTCATCAGAATGTAAAAAAAAAATAAAGAGAGAGAGACATGGGAATAATGAGAACAGCATCTGTAAACACTGTTCTCTTTTTGTTTTTGCTGTGCTTGTTTTACACGATTGGACTTTGACGTTTCACGGATCCGTGTTTTGTTTTGATAAGCGGTGCCTCGGCGGGGTGAGATTTCAACCGTTCCAGACTTCAAAATGCAACCGTAGAATGGAATGCATTTCTTTGACAGTGAAAGGAAGTCGTGTTGCTATGAAGGTGATTTTGATTTGTCCTGGTCATCCAAGAAACTGCTGCAAAAATAAAGCCAAACCGTTGTGTAGGAAAGACGCATCATCTCTGGGCGCAATGCAGTTCGGGTCTCAGTGTGTTAACTCAAAGAGTTTCTCTTCACAATGTCACTGCTGTGGAGCACTACACGACGTATGCTCCCCTGCAGCCGTGCACCGCCACACCGGAAATTGATCTTCCTCAGACATCAAGTGCACATTGTGTGCAACAACCTTTAATGAAACTCACTGTCACCTTTCTGATCACAATAGCATCTCATTAGCATCTGTCTTAAAACCCCGTGTATTTTACTGATGATGATAACTTGTGACACCACACAAAACCAGTAATGTTCAGTAATAAAAGGGATTCCAGATCTCAGGATATTATGTGGAATTCCATTGCTGATGTCAGATAAAAAGTGTGTGTGTGTGTGTTTTCAGCATCTGTAACGTGACATTTGCTATTTAGGGAATCAACCATGTGCCGTGCCTAATGTCAAGAACTGCAGCTAAAAGCCTCAAAAATACATAATTTTTCCACTACCAGAGTAATGTGGCTGTAATTTAGTCCATAATAATTCTGCCTTAGGTCCCCATTGACACATTAAAAATGCACCACACATCTAAAGGCATTTGCACAACCCAGCAGGTCTACAGGAATCAGCAGAACAGTAATCAATCCCTGCCACGGGGTTCTTTTGTGGAAAAAGACAAAGGGAGTCCGGTCCAACAATTCAGATCACAAGTATTAGGAAAGTTGCACTTTTTTGTTGCTGTTGTTTCAAGGGTCTATTAATGACATGATTGAAATAAATGCTTTGATTTATAGAGGTTTATGTTAATAGTTAAAGGATTTTGTGTGTGAGTATTTTGCGGAAAATCCCTCAACTTCCTGCCCAACATCTTGACATTGGAAGACGCTTTATTTGATCTTTTTCGATGGTATTCCTACATGCTTTCACTGCTCTACCTTGTTGTGGGGCCTGTGTGCCTTTATCCTGGTCTTTCAGCAAGTGAAATGCAGCTGAATCTAATTTATAATAAGCTATCGACTCCACCAGTCAAGGAATTGATATTGGCTTTAAAAAACTCCTTTGTTGCTTAGCAGTATGTTTAGGATTGTTGGTAGCCAATCTGCTGAATGATGAGCTTTTCTTGAATAGTATGACTGACTCTGAGCAAACAGAATGGTCTTGTTTATCGCTCTCTCATCGTGATACTTCTCAGCAGTAAATACCCGTGTGCCAGTTCCATCTGCAGTTTGATAGATGAGAAGGTGTGCTCTGGTATATTTATGTCTAATTTTCATTGTTTTATTTCTTATTGTGGTTTGTTTGTTTTTTGAATGGATTGTTTGCATCTCATGGTGAACCCTTTCAATCTGTGGTAATGGGTCATGAAAATTTTTTTGAGTGTTGACAAATGTGTAAGTCTCATCCCACCAGTATTTATTATTTTGAATTCTTCAGGTCATGAAAATTTTCTAGTTTTGTTCTGTCCAACTATATTTTTGGGGTGATACTGTATCAGTATCACTGTATCAGTGTTAATTTTGGCAAATGGCCTACTTTTGACATTTCTTAATATACAGTGTTGTGAAAAAAAAATTTCCCCTCCCTGATTTCTTTGTTTTTTGCATATTTGTTACACTTGTTTCAGATCATCAAATTCTGATATCAGACAAAGATAACCCAAATCAATACAAAATGCAGTTTTTAAATTATGATTTCATTTATTAGGGGGAAAAAGCTGTCAAAACCTATTTAAACATCTAATTGTGACAAAGGCCTCATTATTTTTACTTACACAGTCACCCTAAATGCAACTGCAAGCCTCTAATGTTCACTCTTTTGTGCATGCACATGTGCGCGCACACACACACACACACACACACACCTGCCTAAGAACCATTTAGTAGCTAAATGCCCGTTTAGCACCTACACAGTTCTTTGACATAAGCCTATACACAAATTACAGCTGGACTGTGGCACTTTAATGAAGTATGCATTGTTTTATTGCAACTGTGCCAAAACACACAGCCATGAGGACAAAGATACTGCCATGACAACATACTCACAGCCTGTTCTGCTCTGTGTACAGTTTGACCAGATTTGTCTGTCTGAACTAGTAACACATCTTCTAATGAACACGTTAACTACAAAATAGTTTGACAGATTATTGATTCAAAGATCTATTTTTACACTGACCTATCAAAGCATTTCAGTTTTAGGAAGACTAAGAGTTGCACTCAAAGTAGCAACACATCAGCATCCACAAAGAATAAAGCTGTCACACCTTTTAGCGAGTCCTCTGGTTATATTGAAGGCAGTGCAATGGTGCCTCGAGGGTGTGGCTGCAGGCTAGCTGGGTCTCAGAGGTTGCTTTAGGCATAACTGTTTTATCCTGGCTTCCCTCAGTGCATCAGCATTAATCACTGCTCCACATAGACACAAACAAGCACCCACACTCTGGCTTCCTAACACTATGGTATCAGCTTGTTTCTGGCTTTGCTATGGTGCAATCTCGACATTCCTTGCAACAGAAATATCAATCTTATTGATCTAAGATAATAGCAGTAACACTGACTCTCTTGTTAGACAAATAAACCATTTAGTACCATTATCCAATGATACATTTGAATACAAAGATGTAATCTACTTTGTATAGCCACCATCTCACTAAAGAGTGTATAACAATTAAGTGGATTTCAAATGAGTGCCTTTTTCTTAATAGCAAGATTTCATGGATGGAAATAAATAAGAGCAATAGAGGATATCGTGCCATTTTCTAATGGTCAAAAAGCATTGTGACTACATAACACAAGGGAGAGACAGAGTATAGACACACCTAGCACTCTGTGTGGACGGTACTATTAACCAACCCCATCTCTTTACAAATTCTACATGTTTGTAATTTGAGTGTTTATATTGGAAATAGGTTCTGCCAAGTTACCCTTCCAATCATGCATTGCTGCAATAATTAAAAAAAAAAAAGCGAGGATAACCTATGTCACTGGCAGGTGGGGGAGGTAGCAATAGTTGTAACTTTGGCAACACATACTTCATCATGTCCACCGTTTATGCAGCAGTTGGCATAGTGGGCAGGCCATGTGTTGGGTTATAAGAAACTCATTAGTACAGTGAGCATCATCAGAAACAAGGTTCAAAGCTGATACTTCAAAGTGCAAACAGCCTACTAGCATGAATCACCAGGTGCAGTGAGATGACACTAATGTTGGCTAGACATGACATCTTAGCTGCAGTCAGATGAGCTTATTGCTTATTATGAATGCAGTGTAGCCACTGTAATAGCAGGTAATGTGACTTAGTGATTTCACATGTGAAGGTCACTTATTAAACTTTTGAAATGTAAAATAAGTTAAATGTGAATTGTAAGTTGTTAAGATGAATTGTTACTCACTTTACGTCAGGCAGAAAAATGTGTGAAAGAAAATGCTTTAAATCCTTCTACAGGACCTCAACAAAAGCGTGAGCTCACACTCAAGCTTCATTCTTGTCATCTTGTTACTGATGCACAGCGAACATCAGGCTTTTATGTTAAGGTAATTATACATTTAAAGCTTCGGGACATGTGTACCTCCACTATAGTGACATTACCAAAAGGGAATTTCAAGCATGTAAATAATTCAGCCGTTATTCTGTGGGATTCCTTCATCTTGTGATACATAATCCAAAGTGCTTGAAGACATGCCAGAGATGGTCTTCTGAGACAAATGGTTTGCTTGTTTTTGTTTTTTGTTTTGTTATTTATGAACGATCAAGAAAAAAGCTTTCTGTGTACTTTTTTTAACAGCACTGGGAAAAAACAAAATTTTTTCCATCAACGTATGATAGTTTGTAAAGTGTCGTTGTAGTTGTCTCAAAATAGACGAAGTGAAATTGAGATTAACTGGTACTGTAACATCATTGTTGGCGGCAACACAGTACAAATGTTTTGCTGTAATCTGCACACAACACACTTTCGAAGTACTGTTATACAACTGCTACTGTTATACAATAGCAGGTTACTGTTCCTAGTTCAGTTATCATGTTAGATTAAACATACTCAAAAGTTTAGAAATTGTGTTACAGCAGCCAAAATATTAAGAAATATCCAAGCTCAATAAAATAAAGGCACTATTGAAAACGTAAAATCAGGAAACAAATAAAACAATGAAATGGAGGTACTGTGGTAAGAGGTAGGACAGATTCTCTGCATGTTCAGTGGAGCTAAAGGAGGTGTTATGGAAAGTGGATGCATAGCCAGTAAGCTGTGGAGAGGGTGGTCAAGATTCAATATATTATCCACTGAATGAAATCCGTGTCAGCTGATGGAGGAGTCCAAATGGTGTTTGGATTGATTCAAACTCAATTCAAACAGCAACAGCAATGATGGAAGATAGAATTCCATCAGAAAGTAATATGGATGCAATCCATGGCTGGCAGTCCAATATTCAGGCCACAGAAATGCTCCAGTAGGAGTAACAGGATTACAGCAATTTTCACAACTAATGCAAACCTTCTCTATTTATTCTTACAGCTCCGATTAATGTCCCTGCCCTTGCGAAGCCAAACTACACTCGCTCTGTTCCTTCACAGTCTTAATCAGCTGGCCAAACTCATCCTTATTATTGCACAAACGCATCACATTCCCCGTGATTGCAGGTAGAACAGCTCCGGTTCTGAAACCCCGTCATCTCCTTCGTAGCTCCTCCAGAAATGTAGGCTGTCATCAGCAGCACTGTCAGCGCTTTGAGCTGGTGAACACTCTTCATTGCCAAGAGTATAATGCAAGGAAAAACTAACAGCAGACTTTAAAAAAAAAAACACTTGACTTAACAAAAAGCCACTATTTCACCTTCACATTGAAACACAATGAGCATGAAAAAAAAAACTTTATTTCTTTCTTTCCCCTCTAGCATTATAAAAGTTATTAAATTAATTATTAAATGACAAAACACATGACATTAATAAAGAAGAAAGTAAATAAGTAAGATTGGGGTCGTGGTAAAAGTCATTATTTATTTGTTTTTTTGCTAAAGAATCTATTAATGTTAGGCATTTCATTCTTATTCTGCAGGATCAAAAAAGAAAAAGAAAACAAAGACAGTAAAGACTAAACAAGCAGTTCTGAAACTTCATTTAAAACCAACGTGTAACTTTAGTATGTGTCTGCTTCAGCATCTGTGCGTGTACAAAAATGTAGCGTTAAAACCCAGAACACAGATTCCTCCTAAAAATTAAATCCATTAAAAATAAACTTTTCCAGCTTAATTCTAATAGAACTTATTTATTTATTTGTGTGCACACAAGCGTGTAAGTGGGGATAATTAGCAATCAGCAAATTATTCTCTCTAAATTCCAGTGATCAGCAGCTCTTTCGTGGCTTTTTATTGATAAATCATGTGCTGTCTAAGTTTGATTTAACACAAGCAAATTTACTTTTATCAGCTCTGCATATGCAGCACAGAAGGGTCTTAAAGAATACTTTGCCTCTCTTTTGCAGATTTTATAAACATTCACTTATCTAATGAAACATTAACTATCTACGTTTAACTTTATATGCAGGAGCCTCGGGTCTCTTTTATAATGTCATAAATGTAAACGCAGCTTCGTGGCTACTGCTGGACCAGAGCTTTGCAAGAGTTTGTAATGGCAGAGGGTTTAGCAAAATCACAGTAATGTAATTACTGGCTCCTGAAGGAAGTTCACCAAAGAAAATGTCACAGCAAATGTCGAATGCAGTTTAAAGCAGGTGAGACCTTTGTTTTTTTTTTCCTGTTATATAACTTTTTCACTTCAGTATATTATAGGGCCAGTTTCAATATTACAGTATTTACAGTATTTTTTTTATCATTATTATTATTTTCAGAACTGCATATGGCAGTTAAGGATTCTAAAACACGCCCACCTCTTCCAGTAATGAATCCTTGTGAATCTGCTATACATGCAATTTATTTTTAAAACCTTCAAAATGGAAAATTACAGTACGGACTTGCTAATTATATGCAGAACAAACTAATCAATTTTCTTGGATTTCAATTTAAAGTGCTATAAAGACACTGGCCTTTTCCATTAAAGTTTTTATAACCAATTAAGGTCAAAATCATGTCCTTTCTTTAACGCCTTCATTGCAAAGAGGGCAACTATATTAAAACTATTTATACAGGAAAAGAGGGCTGCCTGAACATGTGGTAAATGCTCTGCTTATTGGCCTGAGGGCAGACTGACTGCTATCAAGAGATTGTAGGGTGGGTGGGTAGAGAAGGAGGTG
Source organism: Apistogramma diplotaenia (assembly GCA_015052665.1). Classification (NCBI taxonomy): domain Eukaryota; kingdom Metazoa; phylum Chordata; class Actinopteri; order Cichliformes; family Cichlidae; genus Apistogramma; species Apistogramma diplotaenia. Next base: position 4,871 of record VOQJ01001515.1, on the reverse strand, counting down.
TGTGTGTGGGGGGAGGCAGGGGGGGGGGCACGG
>VOQJ01001514.1:7700-18000 GCA_015052665.1 Apistogramma diplotaenia | reverse complement strand
AAATGATAAAACAAAAAAGGAACCAACCCATGAAGGCCCCCCCCCCCCCCCCAACAGAATTCATACAGAAAAACAAACTCAACATTGTGGAACACACAACTTTGATGTACAATTAGCTTCACAGGACTCTATTTGAGTTTATTAGACTTCCTTGTCTGTTGTATTAGCGCCAGAGCCTTTTGGCAACGAGTTCCTGTTTAAAGTCCTCCGGGAGGACACGGTAACCTTTGTGTTTTATAGAATTATTATTTTCTCATTAAATTCAGTGTCAACAACGCTGAAAGCTGTATAATGAGAAGCCTTTAATCGACTGTGTTGGAGGAGACGGTTTGTGTTTGCTCATTGTTGTAGAAGCAGGATTGATTGAAAAGCTGTAAGATGGCATTTAGCTTCACTGGGACTCATCGAAATCACCAGGAAAAAAAAAAAAAAGGTCACAGAACAAAAATAGCCTTTACTGATAGGTAAAATCAATTATATTAAGGCAACAGCAAGACTGAGACTGACAGGCAGACTGTGTGAGTCGTTGTATAATTGTGCTTTTGACTGTAGGTCCTCGGTAAAACAAAGAGAATGAAAGAAGATAAGAAAGGAAAATGACCAGTTTTAAAAGTGATTGTTGCTGTCTTTGGCTGGATCGCTGGGCTTCACATCCTCTGTTCTGGAGCTCTGTTGAAAACAAACAAATGTGCAGAACGTAAAGGACCTGAAACACGTTCAAATAAAACATATCAGCAGGTTTTGAACTCTCTGGAATCATTTGAAATGAAGTGTTTTTCTAACCTTGGGACAAACATTGGCAGAAGCTTGATAGAAAGATAAGAGCAGGAAATACGAGTATTTCTGTTGTTTTTAGTGCCTGTCTGATGAATCGCTTTAAACAGGCTGGGCTATTCCTCTACCTTGGACTTGAAGAGCAGGTTGATGACACCCTTTGAGCGTCTGTCTGCGGTTCGGTCAGAGGTCGCACACACAGACATGCTCTTACTGTCCCTCCTGGCTCTGGCCGACTCCCCCTCTTCTGCCCCTGCTGCCACTGACAAGGACAGACCTGCAGAGAGAGAGATAAAGAAACACTGAATGCAGTATTTGTGTCGTCCTGATTACAATTTTACAGCAAATCTTGCACTGCAGCCAGACGATATTTGGTGACTAATTGGGCTCCTGCAGCTGTTCTGCCGATGAACTGTGCGCCCTGGCAACGCTGGTGACCTGCGAGTGCTGTTTGTTTGGTGAGGCAGCGCAGCTTGTAGTCAGCAGTGCTAATCTGTGATATCGTATTAACACCACACTCAGTGCTGTCTCAGCTGATTCAGCGATGGCGGGAGGCCAGTGAGGCATCAGTAAATTGTGGCCTGATTCACTGTTCGAAAGTACAATGCTGAAACAACTGAAACACATGTACATCAGATGAAACTACTTTAAACTTCTGAAAAAAATACAACATTATGACTAATTTGCTGCAACATTGCTACTTTGTTTCCAGCACACACCATGGTACAGTACTTCCTCTTTTTTTTTTTTACTGTGTAGGCCTTTGTTTCATGCTACACTAGGTGTGATTGTGTGTCACCTGTGATGGCAGGCAGGGATCTTGAGTTGGCGCTGGTCAGTGCCACATTTTCTTCATTTGGCTCAGACAAATTGGTGTCACTGCGGAACTCCTGTTTCTTGGACAGCTAGAGGGAGACAAAGATCATGGAAAACGTGGCCACCACACATCACAGGAACTGAACATTTTATTACTAAGTCATGCCTTTACATGCAACATCTCCCGCTTTTCAATCTTTGTACCTTTTCTAATATTTTCCTGTATCACAAATTCTTACCCGTCTGCAATCCAGTGTACTGGTCCTTTCTCTTTCCTCTGTGATGAAGATCATGCTGCTCCGTTTCTTTTTCTTCTTACTCTTTCTCATTTTGACCTCTGCCTCGCCCACCGTGATCACGCCCCCCTCCTCCACTGTACTTATACTAACACTGCCACTGGAGCGTGGCAGGGTGGCAGAGTTCCAGCAGACTGGAGACTCAGGAGGGATGTCCCTGGGAGGAGACAGGAAGGTTTAAATTAGTGATTTAAGGGAATTCCATGCTTTAATTGTACCTATGTCACTTTGATTTTCATGAAGAGGTTATCTATAGTTTCATTTGTGGTTGTGGTATTCTGGGGTTCTTCTTCTGACACTGTAGGGCTTCGAAAGGTGCACGTTACCTGTCTGCATGGGTCTTGGTTGGCGTCCCACACTCAGATCCCTGCATTGAGGAAATCGATATGATGGACTGACGAAATGAGCGCAGCATGGAGCGCGGACGGGTGGACTTCCTCTCATCCAAGTCCGGCTGGAGAGAAAAAGAGAAATGTGAGCAACATGAAGAAAAACACCAGAAAAGTACAGAAGATATGGGAGTAACAGAGAAAAAAAAAAAGGTAAAAGAGTGAGATCACACTTAAAACAGTGTTTCATTACTCCACTCTTACTTTCATTTCTTCTGAAAGATAGAGCCAATTATAAGTTAATGACCGGATTTGCCCCCATTCAAACAATACAAACCCTGTTCTGGTTGTGGAGAAATTTAAAAGGTACAAATGCCACATCAGCATTCCACACAGAGCGTTTTCTGAGTACTTTGATCTTTAAATTCGCTTGGGTCAGCTAATTTGCAGCTTAATTCACACTACAGAGCTCTACCACAGGAACTCTATGTCCAGCTTTGCAGATAAAAAAAGATATAGTGGATTATAGAAGCATTATATTTTAGTAAAAAATGCTGGAAATTTCCTCTATTTTAGCTTACCAACTCTCTGACTCCGTACTCTTTCTCCACTTTCTTTTTGAGCTGTTTGAAACACTCCTCCATGCGCTCATGGAAAGGACGCAGGTCTTCAGTCACTCTCTTCCCATGGAGGGAGATTCCTCCTCCTAGTAATGGGATCTGGAAATACAAATGTCACGGAGTCAGCAAAACACACACACACAGTAACAACTACATGTGGTATCTGAGAATGTGTGTTCAGTACCTGCCATGCGATGAGGTCTTTGAGCCGCACCAGTTTATCTCTGTCCTCCGGGTGCTGCTGGGTGTACTCGTCAGTAAAGAATGCCTGACAGAGGAGATATTATATATTCACTGAATGACAGCTACTGTATACGATTTACCTGTTAGGTTAGTTTGTGAAAAAACTGACTATGTGGTGTAAAAATATACAGAATCTTTCTGTTATGACTGCATCAGAATCAGATAAGCCCAATTAATTGAATGTAATTTGAACTGCAGAATTTGACTTTGATCATACTCAGAGGGCCTCAGGAGGTGATCCAGAGTTTTCTTTAATGGATTTAAGTTCATCATGAGAGATGAGCCCTGCATTAAATCCATCTCTTAAGCTCTGATATCTGTTAACGGGTTTACTTCGTCAAGGTGAATCTTTGTCCTTGTGCATCGGTTTAAAAAAAAAAAAACTGTCACAAAAGTTCTATCCCCAATAATTTTATGCCAAAATTATTATTGGTTTGAGTTTGAAAATGTATGTACTGCACTGAACTACATAATGACTTTCAATTTATGTAATCTATAACAATAAGCCTGATGTAATACATACTTACAAGGTGCTCATATCATATTATATGACTACATAATACACCTATTACTACAAAATCTGCTGATATGAATGCATTCTGTATAATTTCACTATAAGCATAAGGCAGCCATGTACAAAACAGTGTGGCCCAGAGAAGATGGCTCATGGGCTCTTTGAATTGTATCCAAAATTGTCTAATATTTTCATGAAATAATAAAATGTCTCAGTTTACACATTTGATATGGTTTCTATATGCAGCTGTGAATAAAATATGGGTTTATGAGTTTTGCACATCACTGCATTGTGTTTATTTACATTACACACATCATGCCAATATTTATGGAATCTGGACTGTAGGGATGATCTCGGACAGTTTACCTTTTCATATTTTGCAAAGCCACCCATGACAGCAGGGTCAACGATGCCATTGAGCAGCATGGAGAGGGGGTTGATGGGAAGGCTCCAGTCAGACTGGTACTGGTTAATCATCGTCAGAATCTTCTCATTTGTTGACTCCATGGTCTCTATGGCATTCTCCAAAGGAGACAAGGTAGTCTGGAAAGGGAGGGAAAGAAGTGTCGGAGAAAAAAAAGAAAAGGGGTGGATGGATGGAGAGTTCTCAGATTGGATGTGGGAGATATAGAATTAAAAATTTAAAAAGAAGAAGAAAAAAAAAGAACCAGTGGTGTTGAGCTGGGGAAAACATTACACTGGAGATAGAGAAAGAGAGCACAAACATGACCCTGCACGCTTACATGCTTCATGTCAGTTGCCTCAAACCAGCGCAGGATCCCAGGCAGCTTATAGACAGTGGTGAAGGTTGTGCGCTCAATCCACATAGACTAAAACAAAAAGATGCAAAAGCATAAAAACAGAAAAGCTGTCAGATGAATCTGTACCACAGGTGAATACTCTGATATCATATCTTGTTTTGAAGCATCCAATCTTACCAGACGCTTGCTGCACAATCTCATTTATTCTAATCTAATCATACACTGCAGTAATACCTGAAACTGATGCTGCATCTTAAGAGCTCCTCTGAACCCTTTAAACACAAGCCTCGGCATATGGAAAAGCCTGCCGTTGAGTAAAATCCTATTATTTTATATATTAGGAACTCACATGATAACAGCTCTAGGACAATAGCTCCTGAAATGCTTCCATGGTCCCTGTGGTCACAAGTTTCATTTTAAAGGTAGAACTCACAGCAAACTCATTATTTGGGTCCACAGGTCCTTTCCTCACTGGTCTGGAATAGTGGAATCGCTGCACATAGTTGGATTTATAGAAGCTGAAGAGGAGCGGAATCAGTCAAAATGATGCAAAAGGAATCAAAATGTGCAGCTAAGTGTACATGGTTTAAACTCACAATTCAATTTTCTAAAATATCTTAAGTTGAAAGACACTAACTTGATGATCTGGTCAGGAACAGGTTTGTTCTTCAAGCGAGGAGGGATCTCGAGGACCGGCTGGACTGTGAAACACTGGATATCTGGTTCACATTGCTCAGAAACAAACATGAGGGGTCGTTTCACAGCATCTCTGTGAGTTTGCAATCTGATGGGAGAGGGACGTGTGCATAAAATGGAGCAACACAAGTAAACTAAAATTAAAGTTAGTTTTAGACAAAAACAGCCAAAAGCTCTGGTACACAAAGATCTGATGGCTGGTTAAGATTTATTATGGTTCTGGGTAAAAAGGTCTCCTGATATTTAGTGTTTTCAAATGTGTTCAGTGACCCAAATACTTAATAATGCTGGAGTTGATGCATGTGAATATTTTATGACTTCTGTACTACTGTGTTTGTAAAGACTGGAGACTATGTGGATTATTTACAGTTTCTTCACTGTGCATCTAAATAACTGTAGACTAATGTGTGCCATGCTGCTTGAAGGATACACTGAAGCGGAGAGTTCTTGATATCGTCCCCTGGCATGGTGGTCGTGTTGAGACGTACGGCGCTGGGGAACTGGCTCATCAGCTGGTTCTGGAAGTCCTCTCTGCGCTCATACTCCTTTCCACGGTGGATGAACACCTTGTTCTGAGGTCAGGGGGAATTTACAGGCGTTAATACTGACAATGAAAAGACCGGGACCATAATTAATCTTGTACTCTTCACGGGAAAATTCTGTCCCTTAAATCCAAGAGTCCACATAAAGCTGGCAAATACTAAAGTTCTTAGACAAAGACCTAAAAGTGGGGTTGTGCCTGCTCTTCTTTGACTGCCCTCTTAGTACTAGCTTTGCCGTAATGGACTTCTAACCAGTTGTTTGTCTCCTAACGGTAAATACAAACCCTGAGGAATGGAGGGTAACCCTGTCCATAGTAGCCCACTGCAAAGTAGTCTGGCTTAGGTCTCAAGATCTTCATGATATTTTCATAGAACTTGGCTTGTTTTTCCTGCAGAGAGACAAAAAAGAAACAGAAGATGTGTCCAGGGGAGACTTTCAGATGTGCACTGTGGGCAGTTTAATCAGCTCATACCAATGACAAAGCTACCCTCAGCAGAATGCTGAGTCTGTGAGGGTGATAGATGTAGAAAAAAAACGCACACCCCATCCAAGGGCAATGTCTGTCATTTATATAACCACATAAATTCAGCATTAGCTGAGAGAGCTTCTGCAGCAGCCATATAAAGAGAGGGAGCAATTTTTCCATTGTTGGGAAATGTGTAATTCTCTTGGTGGAGTGGAAGGGATGAGCTGAGCTGAGTGAAGGGGAGACAGAGGAGAAGGTGGTGCTAAAGCAAAAGTTAGGATGTGGGAGAATCGCTTCTGCCGTGGCGTCGAGGCAGGAGATGAAAGAAGCAGAGGAGTGATTGAGAGGCCAAAGTGAGGGATAGGAGGAATTTGAAGTAGCTGAAGACTGCCAATGAGGAATCACAATTTTGGGGTCATATGGTAATTATAGAAGCCCAAGCCAGAGTTAAAAAAAAAAACGTGATTTAAAGGAGTATTTGAAATGCCAAGTAAGTATTAAACTGTTTTTAAGTTTGAGAGTGCAGATGAAGCTATTAATGTCTGGAATCCAGAATATAAATATAGGATGCTGAACAGATTTTAATTTCATTTGTATTTATACTATAATATAATATGCCAAGAGCCTAAGTAAATTACTAGATGACAGTACATATTTTATTTATTATAGTATGCTAATCCTGTTATCAAAAACTTCATAAATAGCCTGAATTTTCTCGCCTTCAAACACCCCTTTAAACCCAAAAATATCTAAAGCATCTATAAAAGGGATTCAGGGAAGAAGATGTGTCGCACAGACGATATGAACGTTTGTAACCGTAGTGATTACCAGTCTCTTGCTGAGCAGCTCGTAGTCAAAGATCTCGTTTTCATACTGTTCTGCAAGTTCCTTACACAGAGTGATGGCCTCTTCCCACATCTAAGCACACAAAGGAGAGAAACAGAAGTGTCCTTCATTTCGCCATCTGCTAATAAATTGGGCGCAACTGCCGCGGTGGGAATTCATCTCGTGAAAATGTCTGCGTTCAAGTCCCTGTGGAGTGGAAGGAAGTCTCTATCTCAGCTTCAGAGAACACGAGACACTCGGGGAGAATATGAAGCAAATTTTAAACAAATATCAAAACTATAAACAACTACTGCAACCGAGCACTAATTAGCACTCAAATCATCACTCAATAAAAGGCACAGCTAAGTAAATTCCATTGTCTAAAACAATACTCACCTTGCCCTTGTCAAAGTAATCGATGATTGTATCGTAGAGAGTTTCTTTGAGCTGCCGCTGCGTTTGCGAGCCGTGGAACTCAAACTGACTGCACATGTCATCTGACCACTGTGTCAGAGACACAGAGAGAAGACGAGAGATATGGAAGAAAAGACAAATTATTTCCAAATATTTGCAGAGTTCACACTGCTGAAACAAAAGGAAAACCTTTGCAGTCAGGACAACTCTCATTTCTGCTGTGCCATTTATCACAGAGGAACAAAGAGAGGAGAAGTCCTTAAAGCTTACAGTTTCATTGTTGCAATAAATCAATATTAGTCCTAAGCAGAGCATGTGCAAAAGCGGCAGAGTGCCCATTTATTATATAAATGAGACAATTGTTTATCTTCTATTACATAAATTACACAGAATTAAATTCAGGGGGGGGAAAAAAAAAGTGCATCATAATTTTTAAAACTGTCTAATCTGCTTAGGACAGCAAAGATTATACTGTAGCGTGCTGTGTGTTCCAGCTTGTTGTTTGCAGTCGTGTGACAGGAATGACAGGACTGACCCTGCAGATAAATGGAGATTATAAAAAAAATGTTAAATAGAGTTCAACTGCTTTGATGTAATGAGGCACATGGAGGAGATGACGAGCTAGAGATGCTCATAGGCCTGTGTCCCTCTACGTGAGCCAGTAAGTGTCTCTTAAAAGTTGAAGAGAGGCAAGAGGTCAGACAGACTCACACACACACACACACACACTCCCTGGGCAAGTGCATCAATCACCATAGTGATCCAGTTGCAGGAGACGACGCAATGCCATAAACTAAACTCGTCGCTTCATCATTTGGAGGCCGGCGACGTAGCAACCATTTATCAGCTAATACACAACTGTCTCATTTGTGGCAGGTGATTAGGCAGAACAAAACACTGGGTCCAGTATTAAACAGAAAAATATGTCTTATTATATGCGTGCGTGTGAGTGTTTGCCCTACCTTGAGCAGACGAGAGTGAAGCAGCAGTGTGTACGCTGCCTCTGTGTAGTTTTCACACTCCAGGTGAAGGTCCCTCAACTTATAAAGGTACCTGAGCACACACAAGCACAAACAAAGGCACAATATTTGACGAGAATCCATTAAATACGAGAATTAAACATTGCTCCACTAGATGCCGCTGTTGGGCAACCTGAAGACCTGCGAATGAAACAATAGCCCTGGTGAACAATATAGCATCTACCTCTCTCTATCTAGTTCTCTTTTGCACACACACACACTGATACACACCCTGAACTATGTAAACAGCATAGCAAAAGAACATTTAACAGCACACACACACACACACACACACACACACACACACAAAAAGCACAATTTAGCATATGTTTTATAATGGTCTGACAGATGCTTGTAGCCCTATAATGTTTTATAGGCCTGACAAGGAGAAAAATGGGAGCACTCCTTGTCTCCTGGAAGACCGACTTTTACTGCTACTGCTTTTTGTCTTGATCCGTTTGTTGTATCAATATCCTTGTGAAGAGAAAATTTCTCCACATGGCCAGAAGCTGGACTTTCTTGCTACGGCGCTGATGACAAAGCAGAAAAGGAATGTTTTTTGGATGCTTTTAAATTAACAGTCTCATATCAGCTTGTGCGGTAAGGCGTTCACAGGACAACTGCTCATTCTGTCTACCTAAAATGTTGACAGTCTCACTTTCCTTGTTGTTTTTATGTCACACCTATTTTCTACCTTGCACTTTTAGATATAATGATTTTCTGGTTGGAAATTTGTCTGGCTGTAAGTTGTTTATGACAGGCTAGTCACTGGATGTCAAATCAAACAGAAAAGAGAACAAAAAAAGACAGAAACGTTTCAATCCCGAGTCATTCAACACTGAATCTGTTTGACTATCGCTTTAGACTTGTCTGTCTGTCTTGTGTATTCTGTGACGTCCTGTTTCTCACCTTCTCCCTCTTCACCTTGTGCTCACTTTTCACGAGTGAAAGGATTTGGATGAGCAAAGTTTAACGAGAGGTGTCTTTTTATTCTTCTAGATTATATTTACATCTTGTCCTATAAGAAGTGTCTTATATACTATAGGAATGTGATGACCATATACTAGTGTGTTCATGCAAAAAAGCTGTCGATCATCAATAATCAGCACACACATTAAACAGTGTGTAGAATTCTGTCCTGTTATAAAGGGCATGGAGCTAATGCTTAAAGACAGAATAAATTGTGTAATAATCACATGCTGGTGAGACTATACAAGGATGAAATAATTGAAAAAGGCTGCTTGCTACAATCACTATTATGTAGCACATATGGCAATCAGTACTACTGTACATGTACAGCAGAATGAAGCTGGCAGAGGGCAACAGATGCACTTTTCAAATGATTGCATTTAGAGAAAAGACATTTCTCATAAGCACCACACACCCAGGAGAGTCTGGTGCAGTTTGTCTTCATATTTGATTTCACAGGATTCTGCAATGAGTTTAATTCTGAACATTTAGGAATGAACTTCAGTGATGATGTGCTTCATCAGTGTGCTTAGTTTTAGCTTGTACACAGCAGCACAAAGGGAATTTTAATTAGTTTGGAGTTTCATTATCCATTGTTATGTAAGTGCACCATTAGATAGTGACTTATTATATAACACAGGCATAAAATGTCTATTTGTATTAAACTGTATTTGTTGGCTAACACTGATTAACCAGCCAGCCAAATGTTACTGTAATATACACAGAAGTGACAAGGCAGCTGACCGCTGACTTAAGATCACATTCACACACAGATAACTAATTTGTCTAAAAGCCATAGTTGGAGATGTGCTGCGGGACTTGATGAGGTCTGTGCTTCCTCTCTTCCCTGTCTCTCCCACTCTCTCTCTCTCTCTCTCTCTCTCCTGCAAACGCTTCTGTCTCTCCACCTCTCCCTCCCTCACACTCATCATGTCTCTCTCCCTCCAGTCAGGCCGAGCTGATCCTGTGGATTTTGACATTAATTCAGTGGAACTCATATAATCCCTTGTCAGAT
>VOQJ01001511.1:14419-24432 GCA_015052665.1 Apistogramma diplotaenia | reverse complement strand
GGCGCTCATGGTCGGATTTGTTGATTCCCAAGGATGTTACGAGAATATAGAGTGCTCATGTGTCCGGTTCCGTGAAATTCTGATGGAGTTATGAGGTCAAAACCGCCGCTAAGGTAAGAGCTTTTGCTTGCTCTGGCTTTGGAGATGCAGTGATTTTTCTGTTCTGTAATCCGCTATGTGTGTAAAATGTTGGTCATGTTATATACCGTTTGAAAGGGCAGAACCTGCGCTTTTTAACGGAACCGGGTGTGTGGTGATTAGTGGACCGGTTCCGGTTTGGACGGGTTACTATTTGCGCTAATAGAATTAGCTCATGTGTTTTTTGTCTCTTTTTGGTCTCCTGTGGGAGATAACTGAACTTTTCGAGTTCATGGTTGGTCTTGTATTATTCCCACAAATGTTATGAGTTGTTAGAAGGGTGACATGCCTAGTTTTATGTGGTTTTTTGTCCGGCAGGGACTTCAGAACCATTACTTGGTCTGCTGGCTTTCGGTGGTTGTTCCTGGCTTTCAAAGGCTTCCTAAATATTGTCTGTGGCTTAAATATTGTCATACTGTATCGTTTTGGAAAGCTGAGACTTCATATTACCAAATATATATATTTATTTATTGTTTTTTTATCAGTGTTTTTTACCAGTGTAGTCTTCCTGCTGTCTGCTAGTCCGGACCCGCCGGCGGTTAATATTTAATATAAAATGTCAAAATACTGTCCGTTTAAAGAAAGCGTTAATAAAAACTACACTACAGTAGATTCCTAAGAAAACAGCCTGCTTTGATGAGACTTTTCTGATATCCCGCAGTGCATCATCCGCAGGGTGACACCCTTGTTTACCCACATGTGTAAATCTCTGTATAGGAAAGGAGCCGACCCAATTTCTACTGAGGTCATCAGCACATGTTGTTGATAGATATGTGAAAATGACTTGGCTCTGCTACATGTTTTACATGGACCACAAGTTGTTTTTTTAGGGTAGATTTTAGATAAGGGGTAGTCTAGTTAAAACAACAGTGGTGTACTGGTGGCATAAAGAAAAGTTGGAATGAAATGAGATCTGGAACATTATGTTTGCACTACAGACTGTTTAAAGATGCTGCACTAAATGTCAGAAGAGGGGATTTTATCGCCACGAGAGATAAAAAGGAATTTAACAGAGCCCCAAAAAGTGCAGCCTTTTAAATGAAGTGCTAATAATAGTATTTAATACTATTATAATATGTTATATAATATTATATAATCTTTCATCATGCAGGGTTAATACTGTTATATTAATATTGTGAAAGAGTAAAATTTTAACCAAACAACAAACTTATCCTTAGTAGTGTTTTTGTTTTCAAATTGTAACTAAATGTAACTGGTGAGTAAAAACAAAGGAAAAAACACATAGCTCCCAAATGGGGTACACGCTGCAGTTCCTGGCTGGCAAACTTGTAAGTTAATTTAGTCTTCAAATGGGGAGTTTTATACTCTTAAAAATAGGCTTTCACTGGAGCTTCAGTGCTGCTGCACAAGTGCAGTCCCAGACTATAGGAAGTAAACTGATCAAATTTACTGTTTTCCAGAGGAATTAAATGCTAAATGAGAGACTGCAGTGAGCTACAGAAGCTATAGTGGAACAGCTGGAGATTGTCCCTCTGCTGGCATCAAAATGCACAAGGTGCTGTTGTGCATTTGACTGCCAAGCATAACTTTCATTTGCCTTTAACCGAAGCAGGATGTAAATTGAACATAACATAGAGCGGGCGTCCTTGTGTAAATTCACCCATAGCTACACTTACCTTAGTGCTTAAATCCCATCACATTGCCCTTTCAAATGGTGATAAACAAGCATGCTAGGGTTGGACGATAATTGTGTATCAGACTAATCACTTACACAGGCTAATTACTTGTTGCTAAACTAGCTCATATGACTTCAAAACCCTGAAACTCTGTGTGTGTGCGTGCGTGTGTGTGTGTGTGTGTTTCTGTTATGAATGGGTACAGGTGTGCAGCCATGTGAGCCCTCATGTTTGATTAAAAATATCAAGCTTGATTGTAGAATACCAGAGGGAGACTGAGGTGTTAATTGGCTGTCTGTGCGCGCGTATGTGTAATGTGTGTGTGAGTGTGAAATGTTTTCACATCAAGAATTGCAGCACTTAAGTAATACAATAAAAGAACCCCTGCTGTGAATCAGTGTACCCTGAAAGCATACGCCATGAAAGCACACACAAAGCTGCACAAATATAAATGACAAGTCTTCTGGAGGTCTTATTAGATATTCTGATGTTAACTTCATAATGTGTCTACGGGTTGAAGTAGTTATCTATCTTTTTGCGCGTGTGCTTGAGTGAGTGTAACTACACAGTCCGACCTAACCACATTATAGGCAGATAAAGGAGACCAAATGAAAGTAGCAGATGAGGAAGCTGAGGTGATCATGTCTGTGCATGTGCATCACATCCCTGCTGACTAAAGCAATTGTAGAATTATGTGATGGGACTTACTTGGGTATCTGGGACAGCAATTTAGATGTCTTGCCTTGAACACAAACACACATACTTGTTTTTTGACTATTGTGGGGCCCATTTATTTTTGTAACATTTGTGGGATCCACCTAGCCCATGGATCCTTAGCTTTGTAAAAGCTCAAGTAAGATTTTAAAAATACAGCCACAAATATCACTACAGCTCATCAAATCTTATAAAAATTGGTTGGTCGTGTGTCTTGTGTGCTGTGTTTTGTTTTGCCCTTGTGCTGCTCTCCTCTCGCTACCCCAGCGTGTATTTTCCTTGTTTCATTGTCACGTCCTCTACTGCCTGCCACACAGCTGATTTATGTCAGAACACCACATTATTTAAAATCAAAATATGCAATACACTTAATCTATGTCATCTAATAGTCAGAAGGTTATTGGGTCAAATATTGGCTGCCCCAGTCCATATGCCAAAGAATCATTTAGGTAAAATAAAAAAAAGTGCAATGAGGTGCTCAGTACAGCAGAAAAGTACTATGTAGTACTCAGTGCTCATGTTACATCTGTCCCTCCAATTTTAATAGCACTATAGTTTTCACACATTGTTTCATACACACTCTTCCAATTATATATACCCACTTCATTGCCCCAACACTTTGAGTGAGAGGACGGGCTGGGTGGGTCTCCCCACACCCCAGTTCCGTACACCCTGCCTAGGGTGGGGATTGGCAATGGGCTCGGGGCTGGATCGGCCGCCCTCCTTGGTTGCCACTGGCTCGGTACTGGTACCTGCCTAACCACACTTAATGACTGTATGCGTAGGTATGTATGGGGGTGTGTGTGTGTGTGTGTGTGTGTGTGTATGTGTGTGTATGTGTGTGTACGTGTGTGCATGTGTATGAGCGTGTGTATGTGTGCACATATGGACAGCTGGTCCTGAGTCTATTACTTGCTGGGCCTTGGCCCTTGTGGGATATGGTAACGGAGGGTGGGAGTCTCCCTCCTTACCGGTCCCTGCTGGGTATCACTGCCACCCCCTGTCAAACATGACAGGCTATAAAATTTAAAAAAAAGAAGAAAAGTACTATGTAAGAACCACTTAGATGTTTAAACTTTCCCACAAAGTGTGCCAGGAAAAGTGGCCTATGAGGTTGTAATTTTTTAATGGAAGAAAGGCTCTGCGTACTACACAGCTTTCAGAACCCATCGTATTTGAGAAAAATATGATTAAAAAAACCTAATACAAGAGATTTTTGATCAAACTTTATCTGTACAGGTATGGTAATTACATAATACAAGATAGTAACAGTAAAATTTCATAAATAGATCCAGCAAAACATGTACTTGAACAGCTCTGAAGAGACACAGCAGCATCCAGAAGATTAAGTTTTATGGGTAGGGTTCAATCATAGTCTACTGTAAAGTGAGACAGTTCAATGGAGTGTAGTCCTGCCCATAGAAATTAAGCTTATGCGTAAGTTCAGTAAGGAAGATCTGTATTCACTCCTCTGTCTGCTTTCCTGGGTATTTGGCTGCTAGTTTATTCTACGCATCGCTTCTGCTTCCCCATGCTGTCAACCTTCCTGCCCGTGTTCTTCAAGCCAATCAGTCTCCACTTTGCATACTTTAAATCTCACTGCTTACCTGTCATTCTTCCTTGCAGACTCATTCATGCAACACACCTCCTTCCCATTTCCACATCACCCAAATCACTCCGTGCACCATCCAAGCCTCCATCTTTATCTTCATCACCACCAGGGTCTAGACTCTGGGGGGGTCCTGCCCTAATTCCTATCATTGCTGGAAAACCATTCTGCTTCAATGGGGCATCGGAGTCTAATAAAGAAATAGCTTAACTGAAATCTGTATATCAATAAATAATGTTGAGTTCTTCCTAATGATCACTCCTTATTGAAATGTATATTGTGCATAGTGCAATTTAGATGAGCAGGCAACAATATAAAAAGCAAACCTAGATGCTCACTGGTCATGTTGTATTGCGTGTGGGACCATGTTGTGGCCTAACAAATTAAAAAAAATAAATTAAGACTAAAAAAAAAGAGAGAAAGTATTAGAGTAAGAAGCTGTTAACCTACCTACTACCTTTTAACCTCAGTGAGAGCTCGTTTAAATACAACTCTGCTGATGTGGATTGGCACTTTTTTTGCAAGCAGAAACTCTGATAACACATCAACTGCAACTGCGATGATGAAAGAAAGACCTGAAGGTGAGACAGAGAAGCAGCCCACTTCAAGGCAGGCAGAGTGGTCCAATTCAGATTCAGATTCTTTCTTATCATTGTAACAAAACCCTTTCAGTCCAAATATAAAAACAAGAATAAGAGTTATAATTACACACATAAATAACACAATAACACAAAAAAACACGTACTAGCAGCAGAAATGGCAGAATTATTGTGGTATTATTGCACAGCGACACTCACGGTGCCATTGTATAGTGCACATACAGTTATTGCACAAAACAAATTATTGCACTTAATTCGGTGGTTTATGTGACATGAATGTTTTTGATTTCACAGCATTTAAAGCTCTAACAGCGGTTGGGTAGAAGGTGTTTTTCAGTCTGTTTGTCCTGGCTTTTATGACCAATTGCTCTGAAACAGATAATTTGGAGACTGGATGGTGGAGCTGGCACTGAAATACTACGGATGATGGGTCTTGATGGAATACAGGTGTACAGCTGAGGAGTGGGACACTCTGGGCTCCACCTAGAAGGGTTGAAACCAGCTCAATCTTCCAGGCCCAGAGTGACAGGGAGGCCAACTAGTGGCAGACCATGACAGAAAGCTGTCGTACAGTGTTATTAACTGGCTCTCTGCCTCCAACTTATGTTGTTTTAAAAGCCATTTGGTGCACTTTAGTTTAGGCTATTTCAGATTTTTCTAATCATATCAGCCAAACCTGTGTAGACTTGTCTGTACATAACTATAAAGGCAGCATTTTGGTAGCAGAAATGTGTTTCTGACACTTTTAGCAAAAATATTTATTCTCTAAGTGTATGTAAATTAAAAATATTGATAAATGCACTGATGTACTGTAATATGCTGCCCCTGAAATTACCTTACTTCCCCGTACCTTTCTAGTCTTCATAAAATTTTCTGTACAGCACTGCTTGTCCCTGAAGAAAGAATGGATGATGCTGCATCATCATCAACATGCCACAACCTTGACTTCCTTTTGCAGCAACACTATTGCTGTGTGAAATCATTTTTGAATTAGTTTTGTATTATCTAGCATGAGAAAACTACATTGGCGATAACTAGATTTCATCTTCAGAATAACCCTCATGAATTTATACACTTTTATGAAGTGAATACTGCATGGTCCTTGAAAGAAAAAGCCTTTTATTAATTTGCTTCATGGACATGTAGAGGAAACATAAACACACATCCCACGAGCAGGAAATGTTTTATAGCATGGCTTGGCCATAGGCTATATACAGAGCAATGCTTCAGCTGTATGTTGCAATGATCAGCAATGATGCTCTTTGGCTACAGATAGGTATTATTTTCACCCCCTTAATTAAACGACGTAACAGAAACAACCTTTGTGCTGAATTCAAAATGGCAAAAACAGATTGACTGCGCCAAGGGTTATATGATTTAAAATGATCATAAACCATGGTTACACTATAAAGACTGCATATGCAGAAGGAAATTGGATAAATTAGCATTATAACATCCCAAAAGTGGGATTTATTGCAGTTTTTGTAGAATGCATATATAGGGATGTTTCTGATGACCGATTTATTCGTTTTTTTAAACAATTGAATAAATTAATTTAAAAAAGAATAAACTAACTAATCAACTACTCTAAAAGACGGAAAACCCTCACAAAACATTTAAAACTGAGTGCACTAACTCTGGCTAAAAAAAACCATATCCTGTGTATTTTAGGTGCTATGTAAAACCATAAATTTTATTCCTCGTTATTCTAAACATATTTTAAATTTGCTGAAATGTGCTACACTTTGTGCTGTGTACAGTATAATGTGATGGAGATAGCAGCAAGAGCTTTGGTTTCTTCCATGCTAGCATCCACTCCCTAGTACAGTTTGTGGTTACGCGTTATGAACATACAACTGTTTATTCCTTTTTTGCCACTTTACAACTCCAATTCAATAAAAAAAAGGGTCATCATACAGGGCTGTAGTCTTGGTTAGTGACCAGTGGCATCATAACATGTTGTTTAAGGGTTAATGCTTGCATGCTTTATCCATTCCAAAACCAGTTGTGATGTGTGTTTGGGATCATTGTCCTGTTGGAACATCAAACTGTGTCCAAGTTTCTAGCTGTCTAGATGGAGATTTGAGATGAAGTTGAAGAATTTGGAGATAGTCCTTTGTCTGCATTATTCTATCCACTTTGTGCAATGCACCAGTATCACTGGTATCACTGGCCCCCAGAGTATGATGCTACCACCACTATGCTTCACAGTTAGTACAGTATTAGAACAGAATAGAATGCCTTTATTGCCATTACAGGGTGTACAATGAGATTGGAAGTTCTTCGGTTTAAAAGGCAAACCTTTATCCCTCCATACATGCCTCTTATTATTTGTCTTGTCTAATGATAAACCTAAGTCTGGAAGATCTTCAGTTCCACCACTGGCAGCACATCAACAGAATTCTGAGGGAGGTTGAGGACACTGAGTCTGAACGGACCATGTTCTCCATCTCCGCTGTTCAACCTTGTGCACAGAATCTCAAAACGATTCTGGCAACAATTCTGCCGCTGCAACCTGGCCCGACATAAACGGAAGAAAAGTGATGTATGGCTAATGCGTTATACACTTCCAGATGTGTGTACCAGATCGGCACTGCATAGAGGGCGCTCTAGAGTAAAGATTTTATACATACACATTTCCAATTTTTCTGCCCTGTGGGCCAAGTGAGAATATCATTGGCATTTTCCAGGTCACTGGACCCTACAGTGTTAGAAATGTGAGTCCACACCAATCCACACGGCAGTTCTGCTCTCTTCACATCTCTCCTCCATCCTTTCTCTGTATTTCTTATCTGTTTCTTGCGGTCCTTATACTTCTATAATGTTAAAGATAAGCATGGACCATCTGGGTAGTGTCAATTCTCCAGTGGTACAACCAAACCTTTCGTCTGCCTATTTTGTGTATAAATAATTAATCAGTTCCCACCATTTTGCAGCTTTCTGACTGAAGAGAAAGTCGAATTCCCTGATGTCACAGATTTGCCAATGTTTTTCCAAATGTGTTCAATATATATGTGCTTTAGATTGAAATAAGCGCCATATCAAAGCTTTTCTTTTTATTTATTTTCATTCAGGCACAATTTATTATTGAAATGAAATTTCATAATGTCTCGCATAGTAACACACACTACAAATGGTGACAACAGTCCATGGACAGATGCTGAAAGTTGAAAGGAAAGGCAGTTTGGCAATGTATCTACTGAATATAAACGCCATTATAACATGCTCTGTTTTCCCAGCTATGTGTCCCTCACCTTGCACACAAAGCAGCATGAAGCAGAAGGAAGGGTAGAATGAAAACAAAAGTGAGGCGTTTCTTTTATTCAACAAATGTGTGGCAAGAAAAACATCCAGGATTACAATGGCAGGATTCTGGACTGCATATACAATGAAGAATCAATGGGAAACACAACATGGGTGAAGAGAGAACACATACTGTACGTGTGCGTATTCTTGATATTCCTCCTTTGCCATCTCAGTTTTTCTTTGGACCTGGCTGAATCTCATATGACCCACTGTTGTCTGAAAACTACAGAATTTTGCTAAAATTGAGGATGTCTAGACACACAAATCTGATCTAATCACTCTGAAATGCTAATGCAAGTAGTC
Organism: Apistogramma diplotaenia; assembly: GCA_015052665.1. Lineage (NCBI taxonomy): Eukaryota > Metazoa > Chordata > Actinopteri > Cichliformes > Cichlidae > Apistogramma > Apistogramma diplotaenia. The sequence goes on along the minus strand of VOQJ01001511.1, from coordinate 16,126 downwards.
TTTCACAATGATCTGAATTGAGCAGCAAATCTGATTTGCCTGGATGCTCAACAAACCTAGAGTCAGTTTTTCTCCGCTTCTGTCATTTTGCTTATTGCTCATCTTTTGCTCAACACAAATTTTGTCTTTTTCCCATGTAGCTGATTTCATAACACCCCTCTCCCATCCACATGCACATGCACACATTGTACTCCAAATAGAGTTGTTGTTAGCCAACACAGAAAAATGCTTAGCTGTGCCTGGCCAGCCTGTTATATAACACCATCGCACTGCCCGAACTCTGGCTTGCCTCATAGTGATGGCACCCCTGGATTTGGATTTGTGTTTGCCTGTGTATGTACAAGCATGCCTCTGGGTGTGTATGTATGTGTGCATGTCTCCATGTGGTGATATTGCTAGTTGTATAACTTTGTTCTCCTTGTACATATCAGCCAGTTTTTGCGTAACCATTTCTGCTGCATTTGTTTCTCATCTGTTTTGCTGTTGTCCTTTCCATATAAGCTACCCACCCATACTGTAATACTGTCCAATCTCACTGTACATTCTGTGTGATGACAACAAAGGCATCTATTTTATAAGTGCCAATCAAAATTGCATTTTGGAAATACTTTAGGTGAAGTTGGGTTACACATCCAAATCCCAAGCATGTGGTGAAATTGAATATAAAAGAAAACTACACTAGAAACAACCATCTACCCAGTTGTAGTGACCCTTATCAGAATAATCGTTCTTTATTACAGCTTGAGGCAGTGTTCTGTAACTTATGCTGACCTCTCACTTCCATGTGGTACAAGGAAGTAAACACGCAAATTCCCTCTGAGCGTCAACAGTGTCCCCATCATCAAGCAAATTGCCAAGTTGCATATATCTCTTTTCAAAGCCACTGCATCGTGTAAAATATTCAATTTATTTTTCCGCTTAATTCCTAAAAGCACATTTTTAAAGGAACTGGATTTGAGAATGAGAAGGATGAACCAGTTATGCCACACACAATATCTGCTAAACTCTTAAAAATGTGCAACTGCGTGAACTCGCATGACAATGTGGTTATGTGTGTGTGCTCGTACTCTATATGTGTGTAGGCCTATCTGTTTTTTAAACAGGGTCCCCGCCTGCAGGATGTGTCTAAGTGCCTTAGTCTCCACCGTCGCCCACTCTCGTAAATAGATCAGGTACATGAATCCCATCTGACACACAGTAAGAAAGGGACACAGAAGGAGAGAATGAGAGAGCAAAACAAGTTGTGAAAGTGAAATGAGTTTCATGTAGCAACCTTTGTCTTCGTTTGTGTCTTCTTTGTCTCAGTGGAGGTTTGGAAAATCTTTAAAGAGCACCAGAAGAGTGATGGAGGAACATCAGCAGCTGTTCTAAGTATATAAGGAATTAATACAGAATAAAGGGATTCTATGTATATGACTACCAAGGTAGGCAGGGATGAATCTTCACTACCTTTTAAAAAATCTAATTTGTCGCCCCATCGTCTTTACAGGGGGATTAAAATGGAACCCAATCTGATTTCTCACTGTTTAGATAGCTATGCAGAGATGAGGCCTGTGTTGCACGAGTGAAAAAATCTGATTTGAGCAGTCACTGCAAATCCTGCCAGTGAGATGAGTTTCATTACAGATTCCCTTCGGCATTCTTACCATGGATGACACATCTGTTTTCTGAGTGTCCCATACTTTCCCTTCCACTTTTTTTTTTTTT
>VOQJ01001509.1:123964-143836 GCA_015052665.1 Apistogramma diplotaenia | reverse complement strand
GCTCTGCTGGAGGTTTCTTCCTGTTAAAAGGGAGTTTTTCTTTACCACTGTCGCCAAGTGCTTGCTCATAGGGGGTTGTTTTGACTGTTGGATTTTCTATGTAATTATTGTAGGGTCTTTATCCTACAATAAAAAGCTCCTTGAGGCGACTGCTTGTTATGATTTGGCGCTGTATAAATAAAATTGAATTGAATAAATAAGCATGTTTATGCACATTTTTGTGTGTTAGAGTTCTGACTTTTGAAGATGATGCTTAAAACAAAGGAGGAAGACAGCGAGGTAGAAATAAGGGAGGAGAGAGTAATGGTGGAGGAGACAGATGAAGAGAAGGAGGAGAAAGACAATGAGAACGATGATGAAAATATACTTGTACAAATGTTAAATGGTCCTATATGGTTTGAAAGAGCCATTTGTTATCTCTTAATCAGAAGTAACAACATTGGCATATTGACAGCTCACCACAATCACAGAGCATTCGGTAAGAATTAAAAGATACCTTTCCTTCTTTCTGAGTCAGACTCAGTCATTTCATGTGTTTATGAAAATTAACAGAAGATCTAGCTATACAAAAACTCTTGAGGTAAACACTGCAGAACACTGAGGTGATATTTATTTCTGTCCAACTCATAAATGTCTAAATTATTTGAATGGACCTACTGTAAGCTGCAGAAATGGGTCCCAAATAAACAACTTTAAATCCTGAACAAATAAACACAGTCTCAACTCCCATAAACACATCACCAACTGAGCCTATAACACAGACCGACGCTGCTGACAACAGCACAGCAAATATGTGCTCTCAATCACTGCAGGCATACATAAGGAAGCACTGTTTTCTGAACTGATGCTGGTGCTATGCCAGGATTTTTTAACACAACAGTGCATCCAGTTATGAACAACTTAAATGAGCTTCAGAGTTCCTTGCTAAAAGATTGAAGCAGGTGTTTTTACACTGCTGGAATGCCTTATTCAGCTGCATCAATTTAACAAACAGTATGTGGCATCAGGTGTTTCATATTGTCCTCTGCTAATAAAGAGTTAGGCAGCCTGTTAGGTGAGTAAGTGAATAATCTAATGTGCAAAAAGAAAAAGTAAAATAAAATAAGGAACACAGCTCTGTGCGTGACATGTTTAAGAAGTCTCCTTGTAATAAGCTAGGGGAAATTTTCCAGTAAAACGAATGCTCACTGCTGCGCAAAGATGGCAGGAAAATTGATTCGGATCAGACAGTGGTTGCACCACACACAGCTAAACTTGCATCATTGTGGTTTCTATTACATTGACAAGGTGAATTCTCTCATCTGCTCCATATTTTTACGTCATCTTGTCATGCTGTAATGAGTTTTTTTTTTTTGTCGTATATGATACAAAATCTGCCATGAGCTATTTATCTAGGGAACAGCTGACCCTGAAATCATTTGTGCTGCTGTTTATCCTCAACACACCGCAATATCTTTCCACATGAAAATATTTAGAGCTCAGCGTCCACATCATCTGCACTGAAGTTTATGAATATGCAAGTGACCCCTGCTTCAAGGTTTAGAGCTGTCAGCTAGTGTAACTGTGTGGTGGTCAAAACGTTGTCCATATGCAGAGAGGGGAGCTGGGCTTTATCATTTCATCTCCAACTGGGACAGAACATGTCAATTCTTTGATCAAAGTTTTAAATATGAACATGATGTTTGAGCAGTTCTGAAGTTCTGATATACTTTTATCTCACTCATCAAGTCTATGATGAAATCTGTGATCAAGATCAAATGCACCTTACCTTCAAGGCTTTCTTTTTCAACTCCAAGAATCATGAATATAGAAAAGCCTGATGTTGATTTTTTTTCCCATATACAAGAACTCCAAACTCCAAACTTCAGGATACACATAAAAAAATTCCTCACAAATAAAGTTATGGATTTACATTAAAGGAAGTCAAACATTCCATTGAGCACAGACTGGAAGGTTAAGCAATTAATCTGCTTTACAGATTAACTGTTACGATTGTTATTCTCACAATGATACATTTTTAAAAAACTGCATCAAAAAACATTATTTATTCTTGTTTTTGGACTGAGTGTTCTGCTGTCCCTTTGCTGCTTGCAACACAGTAAATTATATATTATATGTCTTTTGTTTAGTCTTGTTTTTTCTTGCTGTGAGATTCTGTTACTTTAGACTTTGCATTATATTAATTTTAGAGTTACATTTCTGATTTGCTTTCACCTACTTTGCTTATAATTTTCACTCGCCTTTCAGTGTCCTTTTAGCTGCTGACAGTTTTTAAATATATTTGGATGGAGCAAGATTTGTTTGCAATGTTGTGAAAAAATGCATTGATGATTACTAGAATAAAAATAAAAACAATAATTCTTAAATTGCCATTTTTTTCTATCAATCATATCGTGGATAGTATGTGAAACAGAACAGCACATTTCTTGAAGAAAACCACAGGTCTTCTTATTAAATGCCATGAGATCATTTATAATGATGATGATGCGATTGTGGCAGAGCTATGCATTTGTCCTTTCCAACAATGCTCAGTGTATTTTAAAACTATTAGTTTCTGGCAACACTGAGTAACTGTGACTAGATGACAAAAACACGAGTAATATGTTGAGGAAGTGCTTTTTTTTTGGGTCATATTTCTAACTATTTTCTATTTCCATGCAAAATCGAAATTTTTTGAATTACTGCAACAAGAAGGCTCGCCTTGTGCGGAGCCCAAGTATGTCTTAATCACGGCTCTCAAAGGGAATATTGTAATTACACGGAGTGAAAGCCAAGTTTGTAAGTCAGTGTAAAACACGACGAGCCTATGAAAACAACAGCCAATTACAATGAATACAATACAAATGTGTATCAATAGCCAAACTGAGAATTGGGGATAATTATAAGTGTTAAACAAATAAATGTTGTGAACTAGTCATGAAGGCAACTGTAAATTGTGTTTAATAACTGTGGCTCAAGTAGAAAAAAATTGGAAATTTTACTGACTAATGCTTTCTGTCAGTTTTTCTTACCCTGATATATTCTTTTGTGTGCTTATTAAAATAGCTCTCGCCAAAGTAAGCTGGTCCTAGAAACAATGTTTAGGCATTTAAGAATACCTCACCCTTAAAAATTAAAAATAAAAGCAAAGCAGTAAGCAAGTGAGACGAGCAATTTGTCTGCACTCGTATAACAGGTTTATGAAGCAGTTGTTTCACTCCTTCGCTGAGATCTGATTTTCTGATTTCCTAATACCCATAATTTGCCGATGTCAAGTCGCTACCGCAAATTAAAAGCTCATTGAGCAGGCAAACATGCCAGCATGTGTTCCTGCCAACTCTTCTGTTCACAGTGACAACTGGAATCCATCATTCATCCGCAGGCTTTACCGCCAAACAGCTCAAACAGTAAGGTATACACTGTAATCCCCTTTATAAATTTGACTTACAATCGCTGGCTACATGCAATCGATCACACACAAAACATAAAAAAGAGGAAGTTACTTTCTCATGTTAAAATAATGAAGCAGAATGACCGCACCTAACGAGTTAAATACAGACGTATTCTGCCGTGACGTTGCAGACAACAGACATTTATTTTCCATCGCAGAGCTACACTTCAATGAATGAATGAATAGGATCTGCAATGGCTGTAGGAAGAAATTAAATCCTTATTCACTCAGTGAGCGCCATCCATCTGTGTGCTCACGGGAAAACTGTGGGAGGATTTTTTTTCTTCCTTCTCTAAAAATCAATAACTTCTCAATGAGCTGCTGGGCCAAGATGTTAGTTCATGAGGAAACTGTGTCGAAGATCTTCAGAATGTGTTGTTCAGATGGCTACAAAACAACAAGGTCTGTTCTCCTCAAAGACAAGGGTGCAGATCCCAGTGTACTCGCCTGCTGTACTTTAGCTGTACTGTGTAAGAGTCACCAATCCCATCAGTCAAGTGGAGTGATGGGCACAATGAATTAAAAAATGTTGTGGGGTAATACCAAATGAGGAGTGGAGGCAGTTAAAGTGCTACACAAGTCATTTCATCTTGTGTTTGGTGCTGATAATGTGTTTTTCTTTACACGAGTAAAGGAAATCTGCCAACAGGATACGATTTTTCACTTCTTCGCAGACAGAAATGGACTCGCCTCAAGACATTTCTTATTATAACTGTCATTCTTCTCGTGGCGTGATTTGTCTTTTTCCAAGACAGTGCAGAACGTTTTTGAAAAATACAACATTAATGTGAAGCAAGAGGCTTTAAAAACTTGCTAATGTTAAAAAAAAAATACTTTGGCAAAGAGAGAAGATCGGAGGTGTTTAAGTGACCATTTGTTTGAACACACGTCTGGTTCGGGTCTTCGTCTGGGACCCCAGCAGTCACTCGCAGTAATGAAAACAAAGCTTGCAAGCCAGCAGAGCTGAGGATGGATTTCCCCCTGAACTGCTTCCTAATTAAAAGAGCCAGTGATGTTTCTACCATGTGACAGCAAGTGTGTCCGCTGTAAATGCAGGAGGAGCCACTTAGGAGTTCAGTCTTAACATTTCATCAGGTACATTTTGTAAGGCACTGTGCAGGTAAAGTTCAGATTCAGGAAAAGACCTGCACACAACACCAAATGCATACTTACACCACACTTAACAATCAAGAATCAGACTCCTATTTAATGCCACATCATTGAGAACTCAGTATGGTTGGAGAAACAGAACCTGTGCCAATTGTGAGAAGATGAAGACCTTACTTGGCAGAATAGCTAAAAAGGGAAGCCACACATGTAAGAAGTCAAAACATTAAGAGAAACGCTGCAGCAACAAATGCAGAGGGATCAGTGCAATGAGCCAAAATAAACCACTGAAATCAACACTGTAAACAATCACGATCCCATCAATCAGTCACCGGTTTGACTGTATTCACTGTGACCGAGTTCGAGAGCGAGAAACAGCGACATCGAGACTTGGCTCCGTGTGTGAAATACTATACAACACAAGCTGTTCTCCATCTGGAGAGATGTCAGACTCGTCTGCCTCACCAGGCCATGACAAGCTACATTATAAGCAGTCAATTCACACCGCATTTGATTGGATTTGGTAATGCCACCTCTAAAGACAGAAACACGGCCCTGATGGCCCCGCATCTGTATTCAAAAATAAAAGAATTTCTTTTAAAGAAACAAGCTGAATATTTTGCAGGTGTAAGGGAAAGCAAATGTAACAAAAAAAAAAAGTACCAACAGTAGGAACCAACTTATTTATCTTGTATAGAGCTTTCATATCCACACAGCTATTTAGTGAATAGCCCCCTAAGGCTAAGATTACAGCTCTGGACTGGATTCAACTCTTGCCCTCTCCCAGTGAGGCTATTTGATGAAAGGCTTGGCAAGGGTCACATCCAAGTGTGGTGCTTTTTTTTTTTCTTTTCATTTACTTAAACTATATGAGATCCTGGAACAGACTGGTCATGTGGTTGTAAATAACCTGTGGTGTCCCAGAGGGTGGCATACTGCAGGCTGTTGTGCTTTGCACGCATTTTTTTTTTCAGAGTACTAAAACCACACTCTGGGTTCCCAGGGCTCAACAGTATCAATTAGAGGCAGCTTGTGAAAAGATGTGCTTCCTCCGTTGCTGTGGTCTGGTAAGAGGTAGGAAGTGAGGGAAGCAGGAGGGAGGAGGCGACTCGTACTGGTGGGACTCTCCAGGTCCACAAGAATTCGGTCTCCGATTTGCTCTGTCAGCTCGTCTGTCCACAAATATAGAGAAAAGGAGTGCAACAATACATAAACAACCCGTCCTTCTCAATTTCCCTTTTCCTCATCTGAACCGTACGATATTTTGTTCTCTGTACAACCTCAGCTCGATGGCAGAGAACACACAAGTTCAGAATATATGCTTCAGTTAAGTTCCAGTGTTAAAGGTCCAAGGGGAGCAGCAGCAGCAGCAGCAGCAGGTTACCCACAGTAGCTCAACTGGCCAGACCACAGACACTGCACTGCAGCTGACTCACTCACTACACTTAGGAAACACCAGATACCGTAATCATATGTGAAAACCACTTAAACCACAATAATAATACAAGTCAGAGGATATCCAACACTTCTTTCCTTTAAACCAGTAAACCTGAACTTGACAAGAAACAGAAGGAAATCCTCAAACATGCGATATTAAAATAACTGAAAATTTTCACTCAGTCTTGACTTCATTTAGTCTGAATTGTTTTTAATCCTCCACATTTAGCTGTTGCTGTGCTACTGTTGAAAACAACCTTTCTACAGCAATCAAGCATCCACACCATGTGAATGCAGCAAAGGCTACTTCACAAACATCACTTCCATTCTCACAACCAGAATAGTTAAAGCACTGACCTCTAGGTTTAGGCTAAGGACTTTTATTAAACGTTTTTCACTTAATTTTATTCAGTATCAAATCATGGTGTACAGATGACAAACACTATCACTGCTTTGATCACAAATTTAACAAATCTAACCTCCATCAACTTTGGCAAGTTTAGGCACACGACTAGTTTTCAGTCTGGAAGTCGCCAAGTGCATTGACGGATGTAATTTTACAGCAATATAATCGAGACACCCAAAGCTGAACAATGTAGCTGGCATATTTATAACACAGTTAGCCTTGTTTGCGATCACCAGCTGTGAACCCTCAGACCTCAATCCTTTTGTCTTGAGACTTAAAAATTGCCAGAACTTTGAGAGCAGAGCACGTCTGACCATTATGAGTTTCCCCAATTGGTTCTGACAGGTTTGGTGCACAATCCTGCAGCAGCTTTCTGCTCTGTTCAAACAGTGACCTCCGGGGGTCTTGATTCTTTGTTCTTCATAAACAACAGGACAACACAACCAGGGACTAATTCCCCTCTATTTGGCGACAAATGCTCGCCTTCACTGGGTCCAGGGAGAACAGAGGGAGCACACAAAGCTTTCTTCTTACAATGAACAAAGGCGCTGCCTCTGAACCGGCCAACTTGTGTCACAACCTTATCGAAATGAGCCGGTCCTTCGTGCCACAGAGATGGTAAAGCAAAGTGAAAAGAAGCCTTCTCTTTTTCCTTGCTGAAAAGGCCAAACTATAGCATCGCCGTTGGATATGGGGGACAGGGGAGTTTTTGTTTCTAATGGCTTGGGGTTCTCTGCTTACACGCCCTCATCCATAGTGCTGTTAATCCCATTAATATGAAGAGGGCCAAGAGCCTGAGAGTGGCCATGGCTTAAGAGCCATCAGCCAGCATTAGCCCTGGAAATCCAAACCCTTGTCTAGACCTATTAGCAACTTAGCCCAACAGAGTCAAATCATCTCAGACTTATTTATAATGATGGCAGCAAAACCTATAACTTCCCGTTATCAGTTGCTGCACTGATTCTTGGTGGCATTAACACCTTCAACACTTTATTGAACTGTGGGCTTGAATGTCTGTCACACAAAAGTGACCATGTGTGGGATTTACAGTGATGCTGCACATTGTTTGAGGCAGTTATTATATGCGTGTGTTTCTGTCTGCCGTACACTGCAAGCGAGACAATCTGTCAACTTTTAATTAAAGAACCAGGCACGGCAGTGAGGATGCTCAAAGAGGCCGAAGGTCAACATCTTGTGTAGTAATGTACAGACAGATCTCTAATGCCTCAATCCGCCATCAGGCAGCATACCCGACAGCTACATATGGCCCTTTTCTCATCCCACTCCATACCAGTTTGGTGATTATTGTGCATCAGAGCCTGATTAATGCAGATTTAAAGCAGCTCCCTCTGGCCTGCTGAGACCACTGAGGTGGCTGTTGGTGTCTGTTCATCAGCTTCAGACCCACAGCAGAAATGATCGACCGCTACAGAAGCATGTCACCAATGACACTTAAGTGCAGCAATTGTTCAAGTGTGCTATTACATGGTCTATAGCCTTCTCTGAATTTCAGCATACAGGTACTACTAATGTGATCAGTAACATATCAAGTATTGGAGGTATTTAAGACTAGTGTATGTATCATGTTTCTCCAATGTCTAGACACCATCTGGACCTAGAGGTTATGTGTGTCCAGAGAGTGGAAAGAGCATGTTCCATGTGAAATGTCAGTCAGGATTACATATTAGGTTAAAGAAATGGTTTAGCCTTACAGCCTGTTGCTTTTCTAGTCAGATTTAAGAACAATGCTTAGAATATTTGTTTGTGGCACTTTGCATTCCTTAATGTTTTATGATGAACAATAGATTTTTCAATTGTTGACTGTCCTTATAGCTAGAAAAATTAAAGGCCAATTTGTTATCGTAGCGTTAACATCTATCTGTCTGAAGAAGGGAACTTCGGCCCAAAACGTTGTACTGGAATAAAGTTTTCCCAGGAGCTGTTTGGTGTGCGGATCCCCTTTTTCCTCCTTATCATAGCTTTAGTAAACATTTCAAACTCTACAGTTATGCTAGCTGATTTCTGAGGTAATACTCACAGCACCGCAATGCTATGAGCTTAATGCTGGGCTGGAGCCTATCCCAGCTGGCAGGGTACACCCTGGACAGGTCCCAATCTATCACAGAGAGACAGACAATCATTCATACGGACCTATGGGCAATCTAGGATAAAGAGTTACCCTAACATGCACATCTTTGGACTGTGGGAGGAAGCCAGAGTAGCCGGAGAGAAGCCATGCAGGGGGAACCACACAAACGCCACACAGAAAGACTGCAGCTGGCTAATGGATTTGAACCCAGGACCTCCTTGCTGTGAGGCGACGGTTCTAAGTACCGGACCGGTGTGCCACTGTAAGATGGAAATATTCATAAAAACTCCCGATAGTGGCACTATATGAAAAACTCAGGACTGGCAAAAATCATTTGAATTTATCATCTAAGGACGATGAATACAAAAAACGAATTTCACAGCAGTCCATCGAGTCATAACTAGAACTAATTCTTATTTCATCCTGTTGAAACCTGCTTCGTATTTAAATAACTGTTAGCGGCTGATTTACAGGTATTCAGCAAACACCAGAATATTCTCTGTGCGTGTTTTGTGTGGTTTTCCACACTTTTTACATGTGAGGAAGTCCACCAATAAAACACGTTCTCAAGTTTAAGCTCTATTGCAACTTTTCCAACTAGGCAGGTATTTCAGATTTTTCTCTTTCTGCCCTCACGTCAGTGAATGAACTTTAGGGGTTTTTAATGCAGTAGGAAAACTGCAGCCCAACATTGTACTATTCTGGCCCTGATGACAGTGTGAAGGAGAGAGAGAAGCCTCGTACTGTATCTAGTCAGCTGTTTCCTATTAACCTAAATATGAACTCGCTCCATCCAAGACACATGCTCTGAGCAATTCTGTGGGGTTTTGTTGGTAAGGAAAGAAACTCACAAACACATCAGAACCCCTCATTAATGGTATTTTTAGAAACAAATGAATTTGTGCCAGGCTAGCTTATCTTTCAATTGTGGCGAGAGAGAAAATAACAGCTCCTACCCTCATTGGCTATCTGTTGGAAAATGAGAACTTAGGAAAATGGAGATCCAATCTATCTGAGGTTAAAACTGAACCGATCTTTCCGGGCTGGTGTAAAGGAGTCATATTCTAAGAGAAGAATCAGCTTTCTTATTTTCCTCTTTCTGATACTCGGGCATTTTAAGAGAAATGAGAAAGAAACTAATGAAGATTTCATAGAACTTGACAGGTCCAGTGCACATTGGCGGCTCCCATACATGAAACGTAAGCAGACTCAAACAGACTCGCGTTGGAGCACAGTAAATGTTTATAATCTGTAAATGATAATCAGAAACACTCGCTCTCTTTCATGTGAGAACATTTATTAGAGAAATTGTGGAGCCACCAGGATTGGCCGGGATACTTCCCATATATCTCCTTCCTCTCCTGCCAGCAGATTATACAGTCTGAGAGTCTGAGGGAGGAAATGCAGGAAACAAGAATCCTGCTGTTGACAACAGTCATTACACAGTGAAGAAAGCCATTACACCGCTGTCATCTATGTTTTTATTATTATATATCATCGCTTTGTTGTTTAGATGTCAGGACATGTTAACGTTGATCAAAATGCAAGTTAAAAATACAGAGTGGATAAATCTTATCTGCAGTGATTTTGAAGATGAGAAATATTACAAGGCAAAAAAAAAACAAACGTCACCATCATGGAAGTCAAACATGAAGGACGTCTGGAGACTGGGGCTCATGTTTGTTTGAGGCTATGACTCGCTGTTTGGTTAGGAAAGGATCACAGTTTGGGTTAAAATAGACTCATGCAATGTTAGCACGTCTTAGAAAACCTCTCTGACCCAAAGCCCTGGCTCAGTGGAGAGCCCTGCCCCATCTAAAGGACCAACAGTAACAACAAATGACTTATTTGGTGCAACTCGACTCCAATATTCATATGTAGAACGTGTAAAGTTCTATGTTCCTTTGTAAAGTAAATTAAACTGACATAATTGAAATTATAAAGAAATTAAAAACTAAATGTTCAACTAACATAAATGTATGTATGAGTTTCTATATATTATTTATGAGTAAAATTAAAGATGTATTACACACATAATTCAGTGTTCACTTATGCATCGTGATTTTTATTAATGTGTAGAATTGACTGGATCAACTTTTAAAATCAGTAATGAATCAATAGTTATATTTGTTTAAAAGGAGAAATATGCAATAAGCAATTTCCTTGAGGGAACACTCCCAAAGGGATTAATAAAGTTTGATCTTATATTATCTCTTATCTAATGAATTATTAACAAGGCTGCTTATTTGATCACACTGAGGTCCCACATTACAAAATTATAATAATTTGGTTAATTTTAAAATAATGCAATAATATTGAAAGCTAAATCAAAGTCAGACCAAGACTGTACTTTTTCAGTGCAGTAAAGTAAAATATGATTTGAAAGATTTTGATCATGTCATTGTAAGAAGAAAAAATACCTTAAAGATGTATTTCTGTTGTTGGCATTAAATTGCTGAAAGATGCTGATATGAGTATAAAAAGTATTTTTTGTTTTTCGTATTTGATCTGCAAATATATTTTTGAGGGTTACATGTGAGAATATTGTTGTTTATTTGTTTGTTGTTATTTCAACAATTAGAAGGGCACACCTCACCCAGCCCAACATTTCTGTGCCAGCCCCACACTGTAATACCACCCAATGTTACCATATACCATCATAAATTACTACATCAGTAAGACTAGAAATTATTTTTACTGTCCTTTATAAACTGTTAAATGTTATTTTTTATTTTATTTTAAAAATGAGGTCCACATGAGCAAATAATATAAATATGTGGATATATTTTATTCAGTTTACGCACCCTAATAGCATCCTCTAAAAAAAAAAAAAACTCAATGAAAAAAGGAAATGAGCTGTGAGATATGAGCTGTATATGTGTGATATTGCTATACGTTTTGTAGTTCACTTTGCATTACTGAGAGCATTTGAATTCAAAATAGAAAAGAAACAATGAATTATCAACAGTAATTGTTTATACATAAGTAGACAATTTCATCCTAAAAACTGAAAAATTCAGTGAGATTTGAATTTTTAAATCTTGCTACTGACCGTGACCTTCGACCTTTGAAAATGAAATCACATGTTCTTGGGCCCCCACAGAATCATTTCTTGTGGCAGCCCCAACAACCAGACCATTCTCATCGGAATCTATTCATAATTGTCTGATTAATCCTCAGATAGGTGAATATTGTCCCTATCTTACAACGGTAAAGAATGCTTTAAAAAATTCCTGAACACACATCATGATCCGGATCACCAAAATATAATCATTGTTCCTTGTACCACCCCAACAATTCCAGAAATTTTCAGCAAAATCAGTTCATAATTTTCTGAGTTATCCTGCTAACGGACAGACGGACCAATGCGTCCAATAAACATAACCCCTCCCCACCTATCGTGGGCGAGGTAATGAGTTGAAAAATGCAGGAAAGCTGTATGGAAAGTGACAATTATGTGTAAATTTGTCACACAGGTTGCATTCCACAGGTTCTCTGTTCTAAACATTGGTTATAGCGCCTTTGAAAAACTGAATTACTGTAAACGAGGTACATTATATTGTCATGAAGCCATCTTCATTCCACACTGTCTGTGTCAGCAGGAACTCTGATGTCTCCATCCTGGCAACTACAAGCAAACACAACAACCTCCACTTGGATCCGCTTCAAATGCTCCGCTTCAAACTGGTGACGAGAGAAAAACCCTGAACTGCTTACCAAACGGGACCATCTGGAGACGCTGGATGATAGAAGCTAGAGGCCTAAAAGGCTTTTGGGGGCTAGCTGAAAGGAAGGCAGACGCAAGAAAAATAAAGACAGAGAAAGAAACAGCAGCGTATCTACATCTACGAAACCATGTCGTGAGTCGCTCTCTGCAGGCAGGACGGTAATTACAGGGCGCAGGCAAAGAAAGCCTGACTGGGAAAAAGTGGAGATATTCAGGCTGCTGGGTTGCCGCCCTTGGGCCCTCAAGGTAACCGCAACGCTAAGCAGCCAATCCTACAGTACAGGCTGTGAGAGTAGGGTTTAAGATCACTGCAGTGACACTGTGCCAAAGAAGAGACAGACATGGTTACGGACAAGACTACATTGGGCCAGGTAGGCCAAAACACAGGCCACACTGAGCTTTGACAGGCCGCATAAAGGCTAGTAGGCAAGGATAGGGTCTCCTTTTATTGGCTGCCTACACATTTTTTGAAGCCACGTAGAAACAAAGATTCAATACTGTTTCTTTTCCTTGATATTTACTGGACAACACGAGTCACCACCCAAGAGATCGCGAACATCCACCAAACCTCACATCAACTCAGCAAACCAGGATTTCGGTTCTGCCCTCAATCCAAACTTGTCTAATAAAACTTTCAGGGCACGCAGCCTTGTGGTGACTTGCTTTTACCAGCTATCTGACCATTATAAATCACTGCTCACGCCCAGGGAGGCTGCGTCCTTCAGTGTGACCCACAACCTTCACACATCCTCACACAGTCAAATTGTACGCCACAACATGAGGGTGGAAAAATGAGGTGGGTGCAGTTCATCACATCCATCAAGCTGCTGACAGTGAACAATAATCCATAAAGCCAGTGTGTGTGTGTGGGAGGGGGTGAGATGAAAGATACTTTGAAAGCAGTTCAATGTTTTCAGCTATTAAATGGAGAAAACAGCAGCCTTTTAAACAGTCACCTTAATTAACCTGTGGATTAACTGTTTTTTTTTAAATAAATAAAATAATAAAATATTACTTAAAATCAAATCAGGCATGTTTTTGCTAAATTTCTCACCACAATGAAAGTTTCGGGCGTGCAGGCTTACAGAAAGTCACAGAATATTGCACCAGTATTTCTCCTATGACATTTATCGGAGCTCTCCCATTCCTTCACTCGGCCTTAACTGTAGATTCCAGCAGAACTGATATAAACTACATGACGTATGATTCCCATTCTCCAGTGCAGGTGTCAAACCTGTGTATGTGCTAATGATGACTATGTCCAGGGGAGGAAAAGGAAAAGCCCCTCTGGCAATTTGGCACTGAACAGCAGGTCACTCTTCTAGGCTGTCAATTTTATCAGGGAAGAGGCCACGACTCGCTGCAGGGTCAGAAAACGGACATGCATAGATTTTTTATTTATTATTTATTTAGCGCCTGGAGGAAAATGATCCAATAATATGCATAAACAGTTTTGGTTTTTTTTTTATCTTTTAAATGTGACTTTCCTTAGTTGGGACCTTGCTTACCAGGCATAAGGTTTGCTCGAATTAATGTGTAACTACTAAATACACACAAGACATGAAGCATGTAACTGCGACACTCCCATTACTGTGACAAGAACGACTGTATTCCACTGCCATAAAGCCATTACGACCCAATCGACCACAAATCCTCAGGTGTCTTTTCTATGGCGGTTTTGTGCCTGCTAGACATTTTACACACACACACACACACACCGCAATCTTGAATTTTAACTTTAAATCACAAACTGATTTAAATCTGTGCACTGGTTTCACAGCCAGGAGCAAAGGAGAAACACAATCTGTCTTTTCACACAGAGGAATCAATGTTGCATTGTGAAAAACAGCTATATTTATTCCTCTCAGCTGTTTATCATAAAAAAAAAAAAATTCAACGGAAGACATTAATCTTGATGTTTGAGCACGCAGACCTTATATTTTGTAACGCTGGTATCCTCTTAGTTTATGAAAAATAATATCTGAATGAATGACGCATAAATTAATGTCACAATTTAAATAAATCCAGCTTAAAGGCTGCAGGGTGTTTAGTAATGGCAAGCTCACGGTTTGATTTATTGCCACTACAAATTTAGTAATTTCCATAATGACAGCATAAAGTCATCAACTTTTTTTTTCCCAACACTAACCCAGCATTAGCAAGTTGGATCACTTTGTATGTCCAGGGCTGTTTTATTTAAAATGATACTGCACTGCCGCAGCCACCCTTCCTCTCTGCTTCCTCCCTCACCCTCAGCGGAGCCCGGGGGGGGGGGGGGGGGGGGGGACACAGGAGACGGCTGCTAATTGCAAGCCTGGAACACACGGTGTTAAAAACAGATAACGCTGGATGACAAATAGTCCGCAGTGGAAGAAGATGTCAGAGACACAATACGTCAGAGCAAAACCCCGGCTGGGATGATTCTGTCATTCATCTGGTTCACAAAACAAACAAAAAAAAAAAACCCTGCAATAACTCGAACCCAACCTCCTGTGATAATAAATAACAGTACATCTCCTTACAGAATTATCAGGGTTTGGCTTTCCGTCTTACATTAAAACTTGGAGAGGCTATCCAACGGCCACACAGGAGTTCACTCTGAAGCTGCACCAGCAGCAGTAGCAGCAGCAGCAGCAGCAGGCTCTCCACCTCTCCACCTTTCTATCATATAAGTGCGGGAATCACCTGACCTAAGCACAAAGTGCAAGACGCATAGCAACACACAACTGTAAAAGAAAAAGTATCAGACTTTCAGCAAAAAGAAAAAAAGACCTGGGGGGATGTGCTCAGCAGGAAATGTTCTATATACAGAGCAGTAAGCAGAGATGTGGAGGAAATACACCACTAGTTGATGCGTGGAGTGTTAATGCACCATACTGTTTGTACACTAAGCTGTACCCTCTGTGTGTTTTTGTTTTTAAGTTGTAATACACCTGTAATAAATGCACAACACTGCACAATATTCTGTTTAGAGCAAAAGGATATCAGAGTAACAACTTTGAATACTGGCTGTATTAATATTGATGGAATGATGATATAGTGATAGGAGAGTAAAATGTGCATGCAACTGACCTACATCAAGGCTTGGATGGAGAGCAAGGAGCTGGAGGCACTGACAACCATTCAGCCATCAAATATCTAAAGCCCAGCTATGAGTAATGCATTTCCCTGCATTACAGCGACTGAGCCCACAGACCAGTGAAATGTGTGACAACTTTGCCTATTTTAAGTAAATTAATAAATAAAAAAAACCCACATTGCTCCGACTTTCAGCAGGCTGCACAGTTGGACATGTGTGGAACTGCTGCAGAGATATAAGACACATTTTTCTCCTGTTGGGATCAATTAATTCCTCAACACATCTCAGGACTTTGAGCAAGTCCAGACTCTGGAGACTGGAGACAGAGCTGAGGCGTGCAGGCGTGGTGCCTATTTACGTCTGACTACACTTTTCAGCTTATGGAAAACAACAAGCAGTGATCCAAGAAAGATCAGCTGTAAATGCCGGAATGTTGCAATATTAGCCCAAAGGAATTATCTTTCAAGGCAGCTGCCACACATGTCACAAACGAGCACACGTGTCTGGAGCGTGGGCTCTGACAGTGACTTTCAGATCACGGGGACATTTCTATCACTCAGCATCTCCTCGTGGCAAACTACTGATACCTGATACCTGCCTTCAGGCGGACTGTTTGTTGTGATAATCAAACAACTCTGAAGCAATGAAATGTTCCTCACGCGAAGTTATGAGAACACAACGACGACATGGTTATTTTTTTACAGCTCGACAGAACTGATGAAGTAAAGTGGATACAGTTACCATGAGTCTGGGTGTCATTCATTCACTCAAGTACCTGTCATCGTAGCAGAAATCGGCGCCCAGAGTGTTGACATACAGGACCAGAGCCACGGCGCCGCACAGCAATTCTGCAAACATTTCTGCCTCGCACACGCGCGGGGAAATACTAACAAAAACAAAACTAAACAAACTGGAGGGGAAAAATTAAATTAAAAGATACAAAACGAGTCAGAGGCAAGCAGCGAGTCCCGGTATCTCTTCCCTCTCTCAGTCCCCGTCTTTGTCAGGATGTCTCTGCGAAAACAAGTCCATTCTCCCCCCCATCATCCTCGCTGAAGTGCACAAAGTGGATAATCCATAGGTGGCTTTCTTTCTAGCCCATGTTGGGTCTGAGCCCGAGAGCTTTTTATCCCGCTGGGAGTTGGGCAGGAAATAAAACACGAGCAGCGTTTAGTGAATCTGTGACAACACACGCAGCACGCCTCCCTGACACGGAGGAGGATCAGCCTCTGATGCTCAGCGGCCGCTGCTGGCTATAACGTCGTGATTGAGACAGAGGTCAAGTTAGACAGTTGGGAAATAGCTAACATCCGGATAGACTTTCAAAATAAACCCTTCAGGGAGCCATTAAGATAAAACAGGTGTCCAAGTGCGTGTAAAGATTGTGAAAAAAAAGGAAAGTAAGTGGTTGAGTTATAAAATCAAAGTCTTGTCATATATTATTAGGATGAAGAGAAACAAATAAAACAAGATGAGAGTAGCACAGGATAAAATGTTGGCTGAAGACACATAACTGCCTTTCGACCCCATTTCAGGTTAATTTTAACAAACCTATATATTCTTCAACGAGTCTTCTATGTGCTGCCCCATTTAGAAATTTTTTAAAATCCAGTTTCCGTTTTCTAATACAGATTAAAGGCCACTTCATTTGTTATTCAAATGGAGGATAAATCAGCTTCACTTCCGCTCTAAACCTTAGTACTTCAGTGAAATTGACGCAGCTCTGATCCTAAACGCATGTGGTTTGAGAGAAGTCATGCGCATGCGCAGGCTCCCCTCCTTCAGATAAGGGGATAAATCACACTACATGATGCTGAGAGCTGTTGGTAGGGGTCACTTACTACCACTAACAGTAGTCCATAATGTCAAGGTGGTCCTTAGAACTAATCCCGAAGGAATTTCACTGTAATCAGTTGTCTCACTATATTCATCTAACATCTGCAAAACGGAATAATATGTAATACTAACGGAATGCATCTCCTATTGTTTACTTAAGAATAATTAGAGAAATCCAAGGCTTTCTTTGCTGTAGGAAATATTCACTTCAGCATTAAATGTGGCTTCACATTCACCATACATATCATAGTTACAGGAAACAGCAACCACAGCAGACGTAAAACATCGTTTCCTTGCCTTGATTGCTGCTCTTGAAGAAAATAGGTGGAAAATTAGCAATGTCTTATTAAAAGCCACATTACTGTAATTTATGTCAGTCCACTGACATGATCTTGTCAGAGTACAGATCACTTTGACCTAAAAGGTTGACTTTCTTGAATAAACGACAAAGGGAAAATCTTTTCCTGCTGTTCTGCTTTTGAAGTGAAGAGTGGATTATATACTTATCACACTACAGGGTGATTTCAGCAACTCCTCTCTGCTCAACAAGACCTGTGAAGCTGGCCCCAAAGTGACCACTAGAGGGCCCACAGGGCAAAATGTAGGCGAGGTGAAGACTAAGCAAGTTCAGATTTTTTTTTCAGCCTCTAATGTACAACTGAATGCAATGTCCGTAGTTCAGTACAGATAATTTCCAATGATTGTACAAAATTGCCAATTTATAGTCTGGTAATTATTAGACTTTCCTAAACTGGGTCTTTTATTATCAATTTTACATCACCAACATGTTTTCACATTTCCAAAAATAATACATTGCATGTTAAAATTTAAATGATCATCATGACTATTAAAGGATTCTTGGACTCCCTTAAAGAGGATATTGCACAATTTAAAGGATGTATTTGATCAGGAGGAAGAGAAGAAAAGAATAATTGTAAAAGTGTTGCAGACAAAGTAAGTATTCTGGCTCAGTGCTATTGATTCAAGGTTGTTTCAGTAGACAAAGCCCATCTGTCAGGGCAGCATTTCAATGTAGCCTTTCAGGACACTGTGATGTAATACATTTAAGGAATTAATTTGAGTGATCAAAGTGTTTCTGTTTTTTTGGCTCAGAGCCTGCGGTTCTCTGTTGACCGATTATTTGTGCTTCATTTAATTATTTATTTTTGAACATTTTCATCAGGTTCAAAGCAGATATCACAGGTCTCAGTGTAACAAAAACCTGGCCACGATTGGTGATAATAATAAAGCTGTCGGGTGTGTGTCTTCTTCCATTTTATATTCATGTTACGTGACTCGTTTGGCTACAACTCTGTGGGAAGCAAGCAAAGAAGTAGGAAAATGTTTTTGGAACTGTTTTGGGGATTTTCATCCTATTGCGTGAGGAATCCCCAGACATTTATCTTCAAATTCAATTGTAGTTTCATCCAAACAGTCACTAAATTCCCCAAAAGTTACTTTAAGACAAGGAAATGATACATTTTGTCACTTCTGTTAAATATGAATATAATATAATAATAATAAATAAATATAATAATAAACAATATGTCATATAGAAATAACCCCCTTGATTGATTTAGGGAATCAGATTCATACATCGATTATGTTCTTATAAATGGATTTTACTGCTAAAAGTCTGAGCTTCAGTGTGAGAGAGTCATAATAACCATATATATTTATTATGATGGTAAGCGCTCAGATTCACACATGTAAAGGTTTCACTGAAGTAAAAACATGTGTGTGTGTGGGTGAATGAGAGAAAGAAGAGGATCCTGGCAGGGTGGCGGAGCGGGAATGTTGCTCGATGTACAGTATGTGACAGAAGAAGACCTCCCTGAATGGTTCTTGGACGGTAACGGGAATCACAAGGACACGAGTGATTGTAGGTTCAGAGCTACATGTGAACCGCAAATCACCCCTGCATGGAAAAAAAATTAATGAAGTAAATGTGAGTGTGAAAGCGGAAAGCCGTAATAAATGCAGGGCTTCTTGAGTGTGTCTCTGCATGAAGCCAAGCAGCTTAATCCACTTTGTGGGTGTTTTGGAGGAATGCATATTCAGCCAAATGTCAAATAAGAAAACATTTAATATCAGCAGCATGTAATGAATATTATCTTGACCAGGGCAGGAATGAAAACAGGAATAAAAAAACATACTTTTTTGTCCCCAAATGATATTCTTCATGCACCCCCCCATTTTTGTCTGCATTTCCCTGTTATAAGGATCTCATGCCTCAGCTTTTTAGCATTCAGGGACATATGAGATCATTAGTTTGAGATATTAACTCTGAATATCATCTTGACACTGCTTACTCAGCAGTAAACTATCTTGAGCAAATTACTTTTCACTTGAGAGCTGATGGTGCATTCAGTGGAAACATAATGCTGAGTGGAAGTAAAAAAAAAAAAGGAAAAAGGAAGGTGTCCATCAAGTGAAGAGGAGTGGCATTTCAATTAATATAATTTGTTGTTCTCTTTTCCACTGGGGGGGTTAGCAAGTCTGTCCACATGCCAGGCTCATTAAGTGTGACACAGGAAGTGTGATGGACTTTCTGCAGCGGGTGGTGTTGTATGGAGAGCTGGTCTTGGGAGGTTTACTGTAAGGTGCTTGGTTGTGTGATGTCAGGAAGATCATGCCGAACCTCTTCTAAATATGGTGATAACAGTCTCCTCACACACAGATTCTCTCGCCAACACATTTCGGGTGGGGGGAGGGGGGGGGCGGGGGATAACCAGAAACAATTCCCAATTAAAAAAAACAA
>VOQJ01001509.1:110861-123944 GCA_015052665.1 Apistogramma diplotaenia | reverse complement strand
CCGACCGGCGAGTCCAGCGCGGAGAGAAGGGGGGGGGGGGGGGGGGGGGGGGGCTGGTAGATAGACAGAAACATTTCCAATTTAAAAAGCAATTAAATTGTGAGCAGAGAAGCAAGCATTTTCTATTATCTTTGGGATGAACATGCCCAAATCAGAGGTGCGTAACCCAAGGTTCTCTGACTGTTTTTAAAGATCTGCGCTACTTTTTCACATCAAGTAACCGCAGCCAAATTAGGAGTCTACACACATGCTCCGCGTCTTTCTTTGAACCTCGATGCCTCCTGCAGTTTCAGGCATGCTGCTCGTCTCCTCTCAAGTCTAAGTAGAGAAGGAAAGTCTTGATCTCTGGCAACGAAGGGAACTTTTTATTTTTCTTTAAAGCCAGACGTTCCATGACAGATTTTTGTTATTTGCCATGTGAAATTAAAACAAGCTACAAATAAATAGCTGATATAAAAAAAACATATCACAACTTACTTCTGTAGATAATGCAAAAGCTGGAGGAAATATAGCATAGGTTTGTGTTGTTAACCTATCACACACTTAAAGCTTAAAAACATCTGCCACAATAACATAAAGGGTTTGAAAAGCGAGCATGATGGGGAGGGCGGGAGGGTGGGGGGTGTTATGGCGCGGAGCTATAAAGGAAGAAGAACAATAAAAACTGTCTACAAGAACAAAAATCTGGAGAATCATGGACAAAATGAACCATTTCCATGGTTTATTTCAACACTCTGTGTGAAACATATAATATTACATGTCTGCTTTCATTTTTTTTATCATTAGCAATGCTGGCCCTTTCTTTTTGTTTAGGAACCAAATTCTCCACAGGAGTAAAATGCCAGCACAGCAGCAGCTTGCTATAACATAAAAAAAAAGAGAAGAAAAAGAAAAACAATAGTTCCTCAAGTAAAGTTAAGCCCAGACTCAGCATAGCCAAGATCTTCCATCTGTTTATGCCATACAGACATAAGCATTGTCAGAGGAATGCTGTGGCTTTTTTGTGAATGCCATTTTTCCTGTTAACTCAACCCAAGGAAAGTGGATAACTGCAACTGATCAGCAGATCCCTGTGGTGGCAGTGGTATACAGATTACTGTGCCAGGCCATATGTGTCCTGCCAGCAGCACGCTGCCTCTGTCCTTTTCCGCACAGGCACAGAGGTGCGCTTTCTCATCTGCATAATGAAATTACCCGCAGCAAGGTCTTTCCACGGATGAATCAACATCTCCACTCCAGAGGAAATCACTGAAACCCTTGTTATACCTGACCTCTGCCTCAATAACGACTGGTACTGGACCGACTCCGCTGCGCAACGTAGCCGTGGAGTCATACTGGATCCTGTTCAGCCTTTAAAAGCTGCAAAAGTGGACAAAGGACATTTATGTCTTTCCATGGTACAGAAATGACCCACTGCTTTATTTTCTCTTGATATTGTCCCTCAGATACTCGAGGAACCAGACGCGATGATTTTCTTGGAAGATTTTAAGACAGTTTAATGGACCTTCCATTGTGGCCCCTTAAAAAAAGTCTCAATAAGTGAGTGAACTAAAGCAGTATAAAGAACATTTAAATTTATACACAAAAAGCAAGTAGTGGCTTGTAGAACACAAACCACCATTTTATTTGCATGACCATGTAATCAGCAACGATATTTTCCTCTTGTAGACTGTTGCATCTCAAACTGGGGAGACAACTATAAACCCAATGAGACTTTATAAACCCGTCCATCCATCTTCTTCCACTTATCCTTTTCAGTGTTGGGGTTGGGGTGGGGTGGGGTGGGGTGGGGGTATGGGTGGCTGGAACCAGTCCCAGCAAGGGCAAGAGGCAGGGTACACCCTGGACAGGTTGTCAGCCTGTCACACAGAAACATGTTCAAAACCTCACCTATATAAAACCTATATAGTTTTTCTGTCTGTGGAAGGCTGTCAGTCCACTGCTGACTTCAGCTGTGAGAAGCGTCTGCCTCATTTACTCTGAAAGAGGCTGTGAAGGTTTGTGAAAGGACTCCAATATGAGTTGATGAGTGAGAGAAGCTCACGCCTGACTGATGAGAGCCATACTGAGGTGAGCTGCTGCTGTTTTTGCTGCTGTTAGCCAGCTTCAGTGAAACAGTCTTTGAAGGGAATGAAACTTTGTTGGACTTTGATAAACTCTAATATGATGTGAGAATGTAATCAAACATGGCCGCTTCCACAAACCACAAACCTGCTGCTATATATTTTAACAGATTAATTATACGTACGTTTATGAGAATGCATCATTTACTGGAACAATATCCTTTTTTTCTATTTTTTTCTAAATAAATTCAAACACTGACTATACCTTTACAAGGTACATTAAGGTACTTCATTTTCTAAAGGTGTTGAACAAACTCCCCAACAGTTTGAAAACATGCTCTGGGATTTTCTGGTTATTTGGGTTGGAAGCTTTGAAATATGTATTTGTTTGTGGGTGGGAGTATTGCTAGATTGCTTTCAAACCAGGGACTGCAAATAGAAAAAAGCTGGTACAAGACATTATTTGTCTTATAAGATTATTGTTTTGTTTTTTTCTAATAAAGGAAAATAAAGACTAACACTAAACCAAAATAAGAGGCAATGAGCATTTTACGATTTGCTAGTGAATCTGTCACACAAACCCTACAAATATATTATGAGAGGATATTTATAATAATTTCATTGAAGACACAGCTGAATCTGTCCCAGCAGCCTGAACTGTGGATCCCAGGACTATAGCTGTGTTGTTCCATTGTGTGTGTGTGTGTAGATGCACATAAACCAGCGTGTCTGTTTATAAGAGCGTGTGTTTATTTCTGCTTTTTTCCAAGTGTAACATTTGGTCCTCGGCCTGCGTGCCTCTGATGAGAACCACAGCTGATCCGAGCTAATGCGTTAAGCAGACAATTGACGAAGAAAGCCGAGTCGAGGAGTCCTTTAAACATCAGCTCAGGTCTCTTCTTCCAGGAACCCCTTTGCTCTCTATATCTGCACGCCAGAGGAGACCTAACTATGAATAAACGTCTTGGAAATGACAACGAATTCTGTGTTTTCTGTTGTCATGTCTTGAGACTTACACAGAATTACAAGGTTGTTGGTCACAGGGCTCTTGGTTCCTCTGCATTTAGGCAGATGTTTGAATAAGGGAGCGTTTTTTATAG
The DNA here is from genome assembly GCA_015052665.1 of Apistogramma diplotaenia. Classification (NCBI taxonomy): domain Eukaryota; kingdom Metazoa; phylum Chordata; class Actinopteri; order Cichliformes; family Cichlidae; genus Apistogramma; species Apistogramma diplotaenia. The sequence goes on along the minus strand of VOQJ01001509.1, from coordinate 120,781 downwards.
CTGACACAGACAGAAGGAAAAAAGGAAACATGTTCCCGAACACCACACTTTATTTATTTATAATTACTTACACAGCACCAAGGTAAAAAACAGACACGGTTTTAAAACTGGCCAAGAAATCTGGACACAAGTCATGGTAGGAGAAGTGCAGCTATCACTCCAGTCCTCCTGTGCTGGCTCACCCATTCTCCCTTTCTCTTAACCACACCTTGTGTTTCAGGGGCGGGTCCTTCCCCTGCAGTCCTGCACACCTGGGATTGATTAACTCACCTGCTGGCAATCATCTTCAATCAAGCACCCAATTCTTAATCTGGCAACAGAGAAGCTGACTACTTCTATCAGAGCTCATACTTGCTTCTGCTCTGTGCCTTTACCTCACCTGTCTCTTCTGCTTTGCGCAGGAATCCAGCGCTGTTTCTGAGTGAGTTACCAAGAGAGAGTTTTCCCTGTGGAGAGATTTATCCACGGACCTGTCAGCATTGGAGCCTTGGATTTGCTAACTGGAAATCTGTCAGCTGTCAAAATCTTGCCTCTGCTTCATTGTAAATAAACCTGTTGACTTTTATTCCAAGTCTGCGGCCAAATTTTATCTGCACCCTTAAACTATGACAAATAATGTATCTGCATCCCACAAAACCGTGACAAATAAGGACCTTGAAATGGAAGCGGCACAATGGGATGAATTAGTGACACAAATATCTCCCTCTTACAATTCAGTGAACAGTAGGTGAATCAGCAGCAGGGTCAGACGCTTGTGTCAGGTCTCTGCTGGATTTTTTCTGAGATACTTGTTTAGGCCTGCCACTTGACAAGTCTCCTTAATTTTTTCAAGGACACACTGCACACCCACATCAGCTCAGCTGCAGCCCCAATCCAACTGTAAGTCTCCCACTTCCCTCTCCCCTCACTCATGAACAAAACCCCAAGATGCTTGAACTCCTCCACTTGGAGCAGAAACGCATCCCTGACGCGGAGCAGGCATTCCACCTTTTTCCAGCTGAGGACCATGGCTAGAAATGAAACAGTCTTATTACCAGCTATGGGGACTAAATGGTCCAGGCGCCCCATTCTCCTGCACCATCCACCTTGTAGCCACAGCCCCATGCAGCAGCCACAACAGTGAAGGTGTGGAACATGGTTCATTCAGACTCAATGTGTCACATCGTGTTTCCCTGTTTACTCAGTTCCTGTTTTATTTTGACAGTCTCCTGTTCCACGTGTGCTGTGTCCAGTTTTGCTTCCTCTTGTCTCTGTTGATGTGATTAGATTCAGCTGCCGTTCCACCCGTTGCTTGTTTCCTCATTACCTTGTGTGTCGATATATTCTTCAGTCTTCCCTCTGTTCTCTGCCGCATGCTCCCTCATGGCTGTGTCTGTCCTTGTGTTGGAATCACTCTTTGTTTGACCCTTCACCTAGGATCAATTTGCCCCCAGACAAAGGTACTGTAGCAATTCATGGAGGGATGGCCTATATCAGTCATTTAAAAGTAACGATTCTTAATTCAGTTCATTTCCAGCAAGAATAATATCGAATAATCTTTGTACTTTGGCCATTGTCAGGTATGAAGATAAGAAGCCAAAGGTAGCGCTGGCAGCTATTCATTCTTTGAAAGTGCCTCATAATTTTTATTGTCAGCTGTCCAAGTCAGTCCCCAGTATGAAATATTTTTTCGGTGAGGCCTCACTGTTTCCACACAGGCTGTGCATAATTTCACTTAGTTCCCTTAGAGTAGCAGAATATGAAGGCACAGAATTGTGATAAAATCTAGTATTTGTCTTTCACCTTCATCTGAATGATTTGATATTAGCACTCAGAAGTAAAATCAGTTAAATGAATTCCTGGAGGTTGTTCACGGGAAACAAGAATTCCCATGAAATGATATTTTTATATCAAGATGTTCCTCTGTCTTCATTACAGACATCCAGCTTAAAGTGCATCTTTGAAGCACTCGGAGGGGTCTTGCATCAGCAGCAGCACCTCTGTCAGTACGGTCCTGTGCTGTAAATATGCGCTATATGATTCATAGTGCAGTGAACACATAGTTGGGAACGACTAGTCACTGAATGTTAATGTGCCAAAGTAAAGCCTTGCATACAAATGTCTTCCTCCTCTCGACTTTGCCAACACACTTGTCGCCCTATTTCTCTTTCTATCCTCTGTCTCTATTTCTCGTCTCTGCCTACTCTCCTGCTCTTGCTGTCGCTCTGACTTACTTTCATGCGTTCTCTCAGGAGACAGCACTCAGTTGACAAAATGTTCAGCTGCGCTCTTGCTTTCTACATGGTGGAATACTTTTAGCGAAGACAACACATGAGCTAAGGAAGGCAAAGCTACCTCAATTCTTCCAATGCCTTTTGTCCTTCATTCTACTGCTTTATTTTCACTCAGCTCCAGTATTGCATTCAGAGCCAGAAATTCACATGGTGCTTCAGTGTTTAAATGGTGCCACACACCAGGACATTAGGAAGGATTGATGGGAAGGAGGCATCCAGTACCCACTCTTTAGGACTAAAAGAAATGCACTTAAGCTGTAATTTGTCCATATAATGTGGTTTGAGTGATTATGTGTTATTATACTTCAGAGAAAACCAGCATCTTTATTTTTTTCTGGTAATAATGTCCATTACATGTGCGATGCCACAAAGATGAATGTCTTTGGAGACAAACAACTGGGATCAAATGCATAAAAATGTTTAAAAATCAGCTGTTTTCCTGCGAGTTTCATGTGTTATTTGGCTAAAACTGTGATTTAATTACATTCTGTGCAGATCTCGTTCTTTTTATGTTGCCATAAATGTAGATTATCAGTTTAAAATAACAAAAACAAGACATGTGGATTTGTTGTTGAGAGATTAAGGCACAGAGAAGGTCAAACTTAAAGGACAATGAAATGCAGGAAGAAAAAACTGTATATGCAGGGGTGCTCCTCAGTAACTAGCTGCATTAGCTTTTGTATACAGTAGTAACAGATCACATGACCTACTGTAAGCAACTTGAGACTGAAAATAAGGCGTAATAAAATGCAAACAACTTTTCCTTTCCATTTGCCTTAGTTTAAAAATCTGCAAAATAAAATCAAAGTCTTATAATAACCAATCTCGAGTCTACAGTGCACTTTCTAAAAAGAGCTAAGGACAAGCAGCACTTGGGCCCTCGCTGCTTTCGTGTTTGCCAGCTCACGCTATGCAAGGCCAAGACATGACAGATGCTAAACAAAGGCTGAATGCGCAAAACACCACAATACCACAAGCAACTTCGGCATATTTTCCATCAAATGTAATGAAATTGGATTTAAATGTTGCATGTACACAAAAACATCTGCCTTGCCTTACGTAGATAGATTTTGACTGTGAGGCAATTTTAGTTGATGTGTCAGTGAAAAAAAAAAGATCTTTATTCTTTTTGTGGAATACTTTTTTTTTAAAAAATCTCTGTCTCTCAATATTTGGGCATGTCGAAGAGATGACGTTTTCTAGTGACAATAACTGAGGTGCAGTAGATGCTGTTTGCTGCTCAAAAGCAACTGCCAAGAGATTCATACCAAACAACAACCTACATCCTGAAAAATTGAAGCCAATGAAAAAATGCCAAATTATGCAGTTCCTCAACTAGCCACGTGAGACCCTGGACTCTGCAGAGGTTGCACGGGTAACCCAGCTATTCCAGGATGGCACATCAATGTGTGCCATCACTAGAGATTTCGGGAGACAGGCAGTTATTCCAGGAACACTGCTAAGGCTGTAGAAGGTCCTTAAGCCATCGACAGGAGTGATATCTGCTCCCTTGTGAAAGGAGAAACAGGATGTGAATGTCTCTGACCAAACAATCAGAAAAAGGCTCCACGAGGGTGGTTTAAGCACCCAACACCCTCTAGAGGGTCCTGTGCTAACTGCCTGGCATGTGGAGCCTGATTGGTATTTGCCATAGAATACCAGAATTGCCATTTCCATCACTGGCACCCTGTTGCTTTTCTCAGATGAGAGCAGGTTTACCATGAGCACATGTGACAGATACGAAAGGGTCTGGGGAAGCCATGGAGAACATAATGCCTGTAACATCATTCAGCATGACTGGTTTGATGGTGTGACGGTCTGGGGAGGGCAGCAGATCAGGCAGCAGCACCTTGACTGCCATTAGATATTGGGACCCTTGGATTCACTGTCAGACCCTATGTTGGTGTAGTGGGTGCTGAGTTCCTCCTGCTCATATGGTGAGAGTGCAGACAGTTCTTGGAGAAAGCCCTGACCCTGACTTGACCTACATCCAAATAGAACACCTCTGGGACATTATGTTTTGCTCCATCCAACACTGCCAGCTTGCACCTCAGATTGTCCATACTTAAATGCAGTATGCCCCGGGCCAGATCTGGCAGGACACATCCATCATCTCATTAAGAGAATGCCCAAACATTGTCAGCCATGCATACAAGCACATGGGAGGTGGGGGAGTCCTTCAAACTGCTGAGTACTATTTTGCATTGCTGCATTTACATTTTGGTAAAATAGACCTGCCTACTGCATCGTTTTTTGTTTTGTTTTGATTATCAGGGTGTTGTTGCCATCTTGTCCAAATATGATCCAGTGGGTCCACTTCTGGGGTTATAAAAAGTAGTGAGGAGTGACTGCTAGGTGTTTTTTTTTTTTTGCTTACAGCCTTTAAACATCCCTGCAGAGCAGATATTAGGCTGTGCTGTGTTTACATCCAGCTTTCTGATGTGGTAAATCCAATCACTCATTGCTGTTAATCAGAAGTGAATAAGTAAGAGTTTCTGAGAGCACACAGTGCAGTCACAGACTTGCTAATTGCCAAAACCTTGGAGATAATAAGAGGAGGGAAATGGCTCCAAGTGCAATCTGAAATTACAGAGTGCTCCGATACTGAAGCTCAGTGGCCTCATATCACAAGTAATGACCGTGGGTGAAATTTTTCCACCCGCATAATGATGTCTTTTGTCCTCTGCTGTGCTTTGGGTGCCGTGATATTTCAAAGTGTTTATATCATCAACTTGGATTACATGGGACCCTCTGCTCTGCAATTCCACCATACTTCCCTGTGATATAGGATACAGTGTCACTGAGGCTCTAATGGACCCTTTAATCTGCACATCTTTTCAACACAACGGCCACATGCAGCTGACATGGGTGGGGACAGATGTGGAGGATGTCGAGGAAAATATTTTGACTGGCGATAAACAGTGGCTTGATCGTGTTTGGATATTTTTCCGCAACATTTCAGTTTTCAAGGAGATTGCGTTGTGCAGGTCCACGTGTTTATTTGAGATCATTTCTGCTTTGGACATCTGGAAGTGATTCAAATATAAAGGTTTCTTTTCTTTCTTATATCCCATCAAATGTGTGCACGTGAGTTAGTGTTGTGTTTGTCGATGTTTTAAATTGTTTCAATGTTGAATTCTAATAAAGAAATGTGAATGTCAGTCTTCAGTTGTGAGATTTTAGTGAATCAGTCAATGGGGATTTTTCAACAGGGGATTTCCCTGCTACTCAGTCGGAACCATTGTGCCCCTACAAACTGTATGCTAGGTAGATTCACTTCCTATAAAATAGCCTTATTGTACTCAAATTCAGACTCAGTTACATTTGTAAGGTCATGGGACGACAAAGTTACATTTATCATAAAATAAATAAATAAATATGATAAAATGTCTCTGCTTCTGTTTAAAACACTCGCTTAAAAAGACACAAAATAGCCAACAGCTTTACACAAATGCAAGGCAACAAAGCACACTATCCAGTGTTTCTGAGTAATGGAGGAACATAATCACTGGTTCTCATGCAGTCTAAGGGGTCATTAATGAAACTGCTGTAAATGTCAAATTGTAAAGGTCTGAGTGTTGCTAAGTGATCACTTGGTGTGTTGCCTTGAACACTAATTATAAGCTTTGAGTTGCAGACTGTGCTTTTGTGAAAGCAAAAGCAGGTTAATTATTTTGATGATGATGATCAGAGGGTGGGTCAGTGTTGCAGTTTTTTAAGCAACCTTTTGTACTTCTGGCAATCTATTAGTGCAAGTTACGCAAAGTTCAACTGAACAAATTGCTTTTGTAATGGGAGAAGAGCACAGAGTTATGAACAAACAGAAAATGCTGTCCAAATTTGTGTAAAGTATGACAAGAGGATGACAGGAATTTGGAAACATTCCTCAGAGATCTGGTCCATGTTGATATGGCAGCATCGTTTAGTTGCTGCAGATTTGTCAGCTGCACATCCATGATTTGTATATTCTGTTCGGCAACATCCCAGAGGTGCTATTGGAGTGAGATCTGGTAACTGCCGAGGCCATTCGAGTACAGTGAACTCACTGTCATCTTCATGAAACCAGTTTGAGATGATCTGAGCTTTGAATGTGGCATGATATCCAGCTGGAAGCTTTTTTTTTAGTTACTGCTCAAAGCAGTTGTCATTCTCCTCTGACCTCTGGTATCAGCATAGCATATTCACTCAGAACTGCTGTTCACTGGATATTTTTTTTCTCTGTAAAGTCTAGAGATGGTTGTGCAAAATCCCAGTAGATCAGCCGCTGCTGAAATACTAAGTTTAGCCCATCTGGCACCAACAACTCTGCCGCATTCAAAGTTACATAAATTATCTTTCTTCCCCATCCTGATGCTTCAGCAGGTCATTTTGACCACGTCTACAAGCCTAAATCCATTGAGTTGCTGTCATGTGATCGGCTTATTAGATTTTTGTGTTAACATGGAGTTGAACAGGTGTAACTAATGAAGTGAGCGGTGAGTGTAAGTAAAATATATATTGCATGTAGAAACATAACAGACTGTGTTTTGGTATACACAAAGTCTGTAGAATATGTTAAAAGAAAAATAAATATTCTTTTTTTGCCATTTTTCTCATTACTTCATGCTGCTGAGCATCATCTAAACACAGGTTGGTTTGCAATAATGACTTGATAAATAAGCACAAAGAAATCATTGTATTTTTTTTAAAGAAAGAGGGGGAAGAGCTTCTGTGGGGGGAATGCAAAAAAACAAAAAAATAAAAACAAATCCTTTGGCAGGTCACAATTTGAACAAGCCAAAATCCATCGCTGTGTATGTGAAGTGCAGTACAGTACAGAGGTCTGCATGCCCGATATGAACAAACCCAGACACATTCGTTTTTATGTATGACTTAAAGCTTTAAGACCATGAATGAAGGTGAAATTCTTGTCATGTAACAGTAAACTGATACTTTTCTTTACTAATATGTTGACTAATGTGTTAAAGATGCTGAAGAAGACCTCTGGCAGGCAGTAAGTCTATTTTTCCTTGTATTTGTACAGCAAGTTCCTCACTTTCCACTGCCCATGAAGAGTCTTCTGTGGTTTCAATGCAAGTTGTCGAGAGCATCTATTCCACTACTCAAACTTTTCTTTTACTTCCTGCAGGAAGTGATTTGTTTATAGCTGTGAGATAAATGATAACAGTGGCCATTGTATAGCTGCGTGCCTTTTGTAAGCATCACAAAAAGCCTGTGGAGTGGGACAGCAGCATTACAAACAACAGGATGTGACAATGAAAACGCCCTGAGTAGCCCTCTTTCGCTCAGCTTTAAACCAACATGTGAACATCTTGAAGCGCTTAATCAGATCAAGGCTTCGTTTTTCCCCTCGTATAGCCTCTCTCCTTTAGAAGTGGTGGGCAGGCAGGAATGAACACACTCCACCCCTATGCAGTATCCCAGAAAGTGTGGATTGAGGTCCATGAGAAGCGTATTAGCCCCTGGCTAAATCTTTGGATGATGAAGACGAGTGGTTTGTCCAGAGGGCAGGAAAGCAGAAGGAGATACAGTACTGTATATTTTTCATGTTCAATGTTTTGAGTGATTCAAGCATCATTTGTGACATCATAACTTGCTCACATATTCAGGAAGCAACATGCACAATTGCAATGTGAAAAAATGTAAGCAAATACTGGGAATGGGTTTTAAGTTAACTAGAATACACCTGTCTAGTATTTAAACCATTGAAAAAATGTAATATTAGCACATCTGAATATTCTATTTTTTTTAGAAGACAAATATCATTTAAACTCATACTAAACAGGTAATGACACTTTTTTATTGGAAAACCCATATCTTAGCCTACGGCTAAGATGGTTTGTTACGAAGTCGCTACATAAGCTAACAAGTCAACTCTGACTGAGATGTATACGGTAGGCTGCTAGCTAACATATTTATAGTTAAACTTCGAAGTAAGCAAATTAAATAATGTGATGCTAGTGGAAATTACATTATTCAAGTGTCTCTTCTCCAGATTCAAGACAAAACTAGCAACATTGAGTTATTTAGCATTATGCTAAATGATTATCTACTCCACTCGCCACTTTCTTGTGTTTTTTTCCCTTCTATTCCTCTTTTTTCTTTTCTTTTTTCACTCCAAAGAATAAGTCTTTTTCATTTTTCACCACTGGACTGGTGCTTTTAGCATTTGCCTGACTTTTTTTTTGTTGTTGATGAGTGAAATTCTTGAATTTTAGGTATCCGTGTGCTGCACCTACACACTCAATAAATGTATCTTGCTGGCCAATCTAGCTACACTTAGTTAATAACTACAAGGAAGGACTCCACCCTCCCATCCAAACATCGTTATTTCTAAATCCAACAAGTGGCCAAAAATGTTAGACATGAGCCTTTAAAACACTGGTGCACGAATGAGTACGTGGCTTCATCTTATACAGTGATACAGTAAAATTCACACCTGGAAAAACCAAGGTGAAGCTTTCCAACACAATATTTATTGTAAGTGTTTCTTTTACTGTTTCGTGTGTGCCAGGAAAGGGCACAGGAATCAGGAGTTCCATGGTGAGTGAACCTTTTGGGGTTATGTGGAGACACTCTTGGCAGCGTGGAAGTAGCAGCACCGAGATCACTGATCTCTCTTACATCCCGCACATTCACGTTACGAAGCCACTGTTCTTCCATAAATCTCACCATCTGCAGCTCATCTTCACACTCAGATACACAAGCCCATCTCACAGGCACTGACCTCACTCACCCAAGGCCCATGTACAAGGCCCAGATCCATGATGTCACTGATATCTCATTCTATAAAGCTTGGGTTCATCTGTCGACACACATGAAAGGTCTGGATTATATGCAAAAATACACACACACTCACACACACTGTGAGTGAACCAGAGAGGAGGGATCAGCCAATAAACAGTGAAATGACTTAGGAGTGGAAAGTTCCGCAAAGCCAGACATCACATTTCTAAGCTTCAAATAGGAGTTTGACTCAGTAAGCTCCGCTCGGCATTGGCTGCTGGATTTTGAGTAACTTATGACTTCGTGTGTGTCAGACAGGTATTCGTTTACCTTGGTTTCACAGTCTCTTGCATGCAAACTACATTTCACTTTGACAGTTTGCAGCCCAGTGTTTCATATTTTCAGGAGAGCAAACAGGTGTAGGCCCTGGCTTACATCAAAATATAGCACATTCAGCGATTTTAGACTTTTGCTGAAAATAAAGCTTTTGAACAGTCATATAAATAACACACCTACCTAAGCCAGGAGCTTTTGTGAAGGCAGAAGTGTGTTCAAAGATAAACATCAAAAGGTGCCCAGAGTGTAACAAATGAATTTGGGAATATGGGACCTGGCACTGAAAAAGGCCGCTTCATGATATTTTCATTTCAAGGTGCCTCGTGATAGACAAAACATTCAGTGTACATCTGCATTTGGCTTGTAAGAGTAAACATGAACTGTCTCCTTGGTAAAACTGAACAACTGGAAAACCTGTTGCATTCAGCACAAGCAGACTGCCATTACTGTACCTGGATGATTCAGAAGCTGCAAAGACATGTTAAAGGTACATTCAGGAAAAAATAGATACAGTAACATCAAGATCAATATTTGCATGGTCCTGAGTCTGTTACCCAGTGTGGGTTTTTTTTTTTTTTTTTGTTT
>VOQJ01001509.1:100809-110841 GCA_015052665.1 Apistogramma diplotaenia | reverse complement strand
GTTTGTTGGAGTGTATTTGGATGGGTTTTTTTTTTTTTTGTTTGTTTTGTTTTGGAGGGTTTTTTTTCAAGTTCTATTGATAATTAAATATCTTTGGTTTGTTTCTGGGATTTGCATTTCATATATAATCTCTTTTGTTATTTATAGTAATCCTGCATTTTAATTTCTACTAGTTTTCCTATCTTCTGTTCATGGTTATGGTTGCTGGTATTGTATTCCTTCTTTTAGTGTATCCTACCTTCCCCGTGTTCCCCATATCAGTCAAACAGTACTGCTTGATTCTTCTTCCCTCCCTGTGAGTTCTGTTTCCCATTTTGGATATTTAGACTCTGTTTTTCTCAGTTGTTTGGGTTTGCTGTTTTGCCAAAATAAAGGTCAGTTTTTGTTTATTCACACTGACATCCAAGTCTGTTTTCTGGTTCCACATTCCACACACATGACAAATATGTGAAGAGATTAGCTGTGGCTATTTGAGTGTTTTTCTTTCTTTAAGACATTTTATTTTTTTTGAATGAAAGAGCCAACATTTGGGCAAATTGACCTGAAAAATACGCAAAGATGAATTCAAATTATGAAGTGAGAGGTTTACCTTTTTGCCCTTTGTACTGTATATATGAGCTATTGATCAGTGAGACCCAGGTGATTATGATTAAGCCAATGTAAATTTATGCAAACTGCATGCTAATGTCATGCACCGCCGAAGTGAGTTGACCCATTTGATCTGCCTGGGGAACGAAACCATCAGGATTCAGCACTTTAGGTGCAGGACTGTATCAAGCAGACACAACAGGCCTGGTGACATTTAAAGGACACACAGAGATGAATGTCTTTTCCACAGTAATTAGGCCTTTACAGTGTGTTCTGTAATTACTGTAAATGTTATACTGACAGATGTATCACCTCGCCATTATCTCTATGTTTGTGCATGTGTGTTTATGCTGTTGGCTGAATGTGCATCCCAACTGGCGCCAGTCAATTCTTCAAAAACGAAGCTTTTCAACTCTGTTACAGAGCAGAGTTCAAGCAAGGCTTGTCCATTTTCATCATTTGAAATAAGTGAAAAACAAACACAGTATATCTATATATTCACATGCTCCACGAGAAAGAGGATGCAAGAGAATCATGAATACAAAATAAGACAGGATATAGTGGAACAGTCAGAAACAAAAGAAACAGACAATCAGAATTCTTCCTCTGAAGTCAAGTCCACTGTTTCCTAAAAATTAATAGATCACAAACCTTTTTTGTTTGTTTGTTTGTTTTTGTCATTTTCTGCCAAGGATCGTAACAATTGGATATTGAACAGTGAGGATAGGCAGGAAAGTGGGGAAAAAAGATAGGGAAGACATGCAGGAATGCTCCCGAGGTCGGACCGAACACGAGCCACCTGCATCACAGTCACATGGCAACAAAAAAGATTTCTGGTACGAAGAGCTTCCTGGTTTCTTTTTGTAGTCTCAATGGTTCCAGTCATGTGTGACTTGACCAGACATTGACCAAAATGTGTACCAAGGGGCTATGGTATGTTGAAAATTAAGCCTTTTTTAAATATATTTTCAAGTGTCATTGCATTAAAAGATGGAAGAGATGAAACATACATAAATGCATAGACAATACTGAGTGAGATGGTGACGTGCTGCTGACAGTGATATTTCATTCTGAGCAATCTTCGCAGCTTTGCTAGAACAAGTATCTCAAATAAGGAGATTATCTGACATGCAAACAAAGCAAACAGACCGCAAAAGGAACCTTAAATCATGGGCCATATGGGAGCCATCGGTTCTATTTGGAATTACATCATGTCCATAATTTACTACTCATACATCCACACAGAAATGGACTGTGCTTTTTGGAGAACACGAGATGAACTGTGTGATTTTCATGTAAACATGAGAAGAGGTTCAACGTTTTCCCCACCAGCTTTGGAAACAGGAAGGCCCCAGGTGTGAGTGTTTATGGAGTAATTATATGAAAACGAGAGAGTTCCCTTCGCATCAGCGGCACAGCCTGATCGAGTGGCTTCATAAGCAGTGAGCTCTGAACTATAACAGGTTTCCCATGATGTGTGCTGTTCTCCTGTGATTTGGGCTATAAGTTGAGAAAAGGTCAAAGTATTGATTAATGCACAATTACTTATTCTAAATATCATTTCCAATCTAAACATTTATATGGATGTGATTTGTTTAGAATCTGACCCGATCATCTGAGGTGCAGAAAAACACATGCATGTACTGTACAATGAGAAGCAATAAATGTAATGTTGATTCATGAAGCAGCTTTTAAAGGCTGAAGTGCCCTGATGATACATCTCCTTGGTTGTGTTTCTTCTGCTGAACATTGAGTTTACGATTCTCCTCTTCACTTAAAGCAAGCAAGACATGGGATTCCTTTGAAGAGCCTGCAGCCGCACTAGCAGACTTAAATGCTTAAAAGCTAAAGAATGAATTTCAGGTAGGATTCTGCTGAGCTGAAATGACATGTTGATCATAGTTGGGTATATTAAAGACAGTATCTGGATGCTGTTGATGCAAATCATGGATTCTCTGGGGGGAAAATAAACACGACATAAAAAAAAAAAACATCCAACAAACCCTGGTGGAAAAGTATGTTTTAATAATCACTTCGATGAACCAAAGAAGAACATCTGGTAGAGAACTGTTGGAGCCCCACAGCATCATCTGGTAAACAAGCTAAATTGCACAAAGTCATCTACAATATGGAGGTCATGTGTTCCTAATTGGATTTGCTTGGATGCACAAACAATTTGTCTCAAGCTTCACAATTAGAATTTATCTCCAATAAAGGAGAGAAGTTAACTGAACAGTGGTGACATTTACAAAGTAAAGTGCTCTGATGCTGTATGGCCAAAATTATTTTGTTTAAAATGAAATAAAGTTTGCTGGGTTTATTTAAAGCTTCATCTGCAATATTATGATCGACAAAAAGGCCATGTCATCTTCCAAGTGGTGGCTGTCAATTATCTTGTTAATAGTGCTGAGGCCTCACAGTATATGATAGGATATACTGTGGCGGGAGTGCTGATAGGGACTTGAATGAAAGATTATACTAGTAAGGTTGCCATGTTAGTTATTCCTCATTGGCTGCCTATTCAAATCCAGAATTTCTTTTAAATTCATTCTCCTCACATAAAAAGTCCTAAATGATCAGACTAGAGTTCCTAGTTTCTAGAAGTAAAATGGGAAGCTGTCCTTTCAGCCATTAGACTCTTCTGTGCAACGAGCTCCCAGATAGGCTTTTTTTCAAGTTCAGAAGAAGGTTAATGCAAAGCAGAAAAAAACGGAGCAAGTATACACATTTATTCCAGACTGTGGTAAATTGATCCTAGATGCATTTGCAGTGGAGGGGATTAAGAAGATGCATCTGAGGACACATGTAAGCAAACCATTTAATATTATGCAGAACCAAATGGCTTTTAAACTGTAAAGACTATTTCTGAACACAGCCAGCTGGTTGCAGCGTTATACTCAGTCACATTTCTGAATGGTACTGTATGATCAAAGATTTCCATAAAACAGTTGCAGACATTATGCAAATAGCAACTGTAGATTATTTGGTTTCATTTCAGTTGAGATTGACTTCATCAGGACAGTTCAATGGCCCATTAGCACATATACGCTAAATAAAGAAAAATGGTTTGATTAAAAATATAAAATTTCATCAGATTTACGGTGAGCCCGTCCAAATTCAGCATCAGGAAACAGCTTGAATTAAGCTTGAAACTGTCTTCTGTTTACAGTAAAGTTTGCATTGTTTTTCATGACAAACCCACAAAACATAATAAAAATATAAAATATGCCAATTTATACTGAGGCTGTCAGCGAGATACATTTTCCCCTGATGTTTGCCCACAACTCAAAACTAACATAGTTTAGGACAGATTACTTTAATACATGCTGCACACAACACACACACACACACACACACACACACACACACACACTGAAGTTATGTTGTGTTTGTGTTTGTGATTTCTGAATTTGCTGTGCATGTTAGTAAAGCAGGCAAAGAAATAATGGTATTACTATGTAACTCTCACAGAGATACAGCATGTGGATTCTGGTCATTTTTACTCCGTTCTTAATTTTTAATCAGTTCATAGAAATACAAAGGGACACAGAAATTCTAGGGTCCAGAAACCAGTGGATTCCATTTGGAGTTTTGCTTACAATCATTTCTGAAACCTCAAACAGATGCATACAGTACTTACAAAGCTGTAAATTTTGATGCACATTTTAGGCAGTTATGCTGCTGCTAGAGATGCTGCAGTCCCATTTAGATAGCATTGCTTATTGCTTTTTGATTGGCTAGTACTATATTTGCTGCCTTGAGTTGATTCATTGCTAAAGTCTTTGCTAACAAAGACTTTCTCTAAAGCTTTAATCCTACTGTTCACTTTGTATTTGCTTAAAATTTAGCTTCTCCCTTTAAGGTCCACCACAGCGGATCATCTGCCTTCATCTCACCATAGCTTTAGTGTCCTCTTCTGTTACAGCAACCCTCCGCAAAAAATATATCATACGCACAACAAATGCAACATACAACATTGTGTAATCAACATTTTTTAATAATGCAAAAAAACTGCAGTCTCTTGTAACATTTAGTTCAATAGCAAAAGTCTGTAAGGAGGTGAGGTGCTCAGACAAACATCAGATGTGTTTGGGAGAGTTTAATTTCACACTGAACCTTTCAGGGTAAAAGAATAAAAGTTGTTTTTGTTTTTTTAAATGCCTGTTCCTTCTTCTTATTGCCCAGAAAATGCCAGAAAAAAAATGCTTCCAAGATTATTTACAATGGAGCATCGGTGTAGATGAGAATGATGGAAAAATAAAACAGATTGTGAATTTCATCTGGGACTATTTAGACAGAGTGCTGGGTGTCCTCTGTGAAAGGCTCCACTGTGGTGTCTGTATTGAAGAAAAATATTTGAGAAGCAAAGCAGACACCGAGAACTGTTTGATCCCTTCACCCTGTATGTGAGTTTGTCTGACGGTTGAGCAGATGAGCTGCTTGTGAACCAACTTTAATTTACTACACACTCAGCTGCATCACATATCATTATTTACACATAACAACCTGCTAATTATAAACATTGACCATAAAACATAAAAAAACTCGCTGTGATTCATTATTATCGCGGACTTTGGCTTTAAGGTTTGAACAGATGACAGATGATGTAAACTTGAAAGAAGCCATATTTCCCCCCGTCGCTTTGATACTGACACATTCCATCATCATCACAGTTTAAAGGGGCGTTAATAAGAGAAAATTTAAAAAGGATACAACTCACTTACATGATCAAATTAAACACTTTGAGAATAATAAATCTATCCCAGCATGTCCTCATTCTTACAAAAACAAGAATTCACAACATAAAAACAAAGACATTACTCATTATAATTAATGGCCGGAATAATAAATTCAATTCATGTGAGGAAATTCTGCAACCACAGCACTTCTCAGTGTTAAATACACCCTAAGGATCTTGGTATGTCAGACACTGTGTTGATTGCACCTACAGTATGGCAATGCCTAAAGAGACCACTAGGTCACAAAGCCAGCAAAAATAATATTTCCATTTGAACTTCAGCTGTTTTATTTTTCTTTCTTCCTTCCTTTTTTCCTGCTAATGCCTTTGTGTCTCTCTTTCTAATGATGAATGAGATCTTTCGAGTCTCCATGCCTGGCGCATGGATCATTTGACACTGACACTTTTATAATCTGTCAAAACAAAGAACATTCATACTTAAAATGATCTAGTCTGATGGTAATGATGGCCTTCAGTATGACAACAACTGCTTGTCGTACATATGGTGGGCCCACACGATCATAATAGCAGGCCTAAACATTCCCTTCTTCATGAAAAGCCACAATGTCTTAGTGTTACCATCTGAAACTCGTTAGCTTCCTACTTACAGAGGTTTTGCTTTCAGTGACTGACATCTTAAGAGCCCCAAAACTTGTTTTTAATGATCGACTCTTGCATGATAGCTGCAATACAATATCCCACAATGGTAAGCAGTGATTCTCATGCATGCAAGCATTTAACATCTTCTGAACTTTTCCTTATTCATAGCTCATCCTAACCAGAGTTAGGTCTTTAATTATATGTCGGTAAGTGTAGTTGTCATGGGAAAATAATATCACTTCAGTAATTGTGAGCTAATGTTGTTTTAAGCATCTCTGCTTACTGAACACACGGGTTCTTCCAATGCACTTGTTGAGTTTTCAGTTTTACTTCAAACCTTTACTGCATTAACACAATTCTAAGATTGTTAAAGCCAAACGTAACTCTACATGCTTTATTTTTATTTCCTCGTCTTCAATCTGGCACTACTTGAGGACCTTCTTGTAAAAAACAGAATGTAGCAGCAAACATTTTTAAACTTATTTACGTTAATGCAATATTTAATTGAATACTGGCTGTCATAACTGCACAGAAAGTTTTTATGTCATTGTTTCTAACAGTGAATTGCACAGTTCATCATAAAAACCTACCCACAGGTCACCTAAGGCCAACGAAACAACAAGATTCCTCAGATAGATCATCAAAGGATTGTTTTGAGAGGACTAAAGGAGAACTGCAACATTTATGTGAGCATTACAGAATATTTATTTTTTTGCTGTTTTCATGATATTTGTAAAACAAACCTTATGCTCCTTACTGACCCCTCAGACAGAGATTACACGCAGAAGGCAGCAGAGCCGTTTCATCCAGGTACAGTCCAGGAGAATTTATTGACCATGTGGTGTGCAGATTCAAACAATACTATATCATACTCTGGAAAACAGCACATTTGATTCATGGTATCTTGCTCAGCTTGATGGCTCTTATCATGTGTGTGTGTGTGTGTGTTCGAGAGAGAGAGAGCAGTTTTTGCTTTACAAAACCAAAACAATAAAAAATGGAAACATATGGCAAGATGGAATAAACTCAAAATGACCTGCTGTGCTCTCCACGATCAGCCTCAACAATGTATGTGCTTTCAAATGCATTGTTAATCTAGTAATTTTATCAGTGTGTTCTATGATCAACACGGGGAAAATGAAGTACTGCTCAGCTAAGGGCAGATGATACGGTTCAAGTGTAACCCAATGATTACGTCATAAAGTGAACAAAAGAACAAATCTGTAAACGAGGAGCAAAAACTGATTAGTAATTTTTCCCCATTCATCAATAAACATGATTGGAGGAAGTTTGAATCCTGAAGTCAGTGCAGCACACTGTCTAGCCCTCAAAACAGTTAGTTTGTCATCTAAGTATTGTGGCTCTATGAGGAAAAAAAACCTTAAATGTGTCATATTGTATCTAAGAACATCATTTCCTTCAAACACAATTTAAATACAGAACAACTCAGTGTGACAGAATGTGCATTACAATTTTAACTAACTACTTTTAGAGACTTCTGTGTTAATAAGTCACTACAAACAAAGTAGTATTTTAAGTAAAATGCTTTAAAAATCTACCCAAAGCCAGGCTGCTGATCATAATCAGATACACACCGTGGGAATGGTGGGTTTTAGGGTTAAAGAAAGCTTTCACGATACAGGATTTGGAAAATATCTGAGTGCAGAGCGGATCAATTACAACGTACAAGTTCAACAGCTTTCCAATAAACCTGAGGAGCTCCGAATCTAGTTGTTTTTCTCAGAAACTGCCAGATAAAGCCAGCTGAAGCCAAAGCTGCCTCTTCTGCCACTATCAGATTATGATTCCTACTATTTTTTTTCCCTCACAGTTTGCACTTTGCCAAAACTAGAGCTTATTTAAAGCCAATTCCAAAGCATTCCCTGCACTAGCAACACTAAGAAATGATTAATATGCTGTGAGGGGCCAGCAGAACACTGCCATTAACAATACTTAAAGAGCAGAAACTGAAGTCAAGAACATGCCATTCATCATAGTTTAAAAATGATTTCATTTGAGGTGATTACTTGGAAGGGTGTGATGTGTATGTGCTCAGCATTTGTTGAACACAGACATCCATTACACTCGTTTCATTTGTTTTATGTCAAGGCTACATGCACAACATGTTTAGAATATCTGGTATGTTGGACCAACGCGAATGTATGAGTAAAAAAAGGTTTGAAGGAATATTTGGTTTCAAAAGGGGTGAAACCATAGCATGAAAAATCAGGGCTGTCAAATTAACAATAGGCAGTTTGTGTACAGTAATCAATCAAGCTAATGCCATTTAATGCAGTCTTGTAATTTCTGTATAGATATAGGTATAAAAAAAATCATACTGCAGACTGATGCCAAATGAATGTGCTGTACTTGTTTTAAAGAGTGTTACAGCTGATGAGAAGACATTATTTAGCTAAAGAAAGTGCTTTCAAGAAATGGAGATGTGTTGTCTGTTTCCATGCATATCGACTTAATCTTAATTAATACATCACACACACTATATATACACACACACACATCACGAAACTGCTTGTCAGCCAATTGTCTGGTTACTTTTGAGCCTTTGTCAATGGTGGCCAATGTACAAAAAGGCTATAATTCCTCAACAGTTAGTGCAAAGTTTTTTACTGTTAGACAACATTGAAACTAAGACTGCTCTTGAATTATATCTTGGCTGTTTGATTTAAAACCCACTGTAGTGGTGCACACAAACTGCAAAAAAACTGTGCAAATGTACTCATGGCCTGAACTGTGTACTGTTTGTGTTGCAGCATCCTGTTTGTCTAGTGTTCCTCTAGAACAGTGCTTCTCAATTATTTTCTGTCACGCCCCCGGCCCGCTTCCGGCCACGCCCCCTACTTCCTACGCCCCTGAACTGGCGTTAAACATAATTTGGCCCTTTAAGTTACTTTTTTGACATAACCGCTTAATTTAATTTAAAGCGAAATGTTAAAAAAGTAACTTAAAGTGCCAAATTGTACAATATTTTTAATGACCAATTCACGGTCGTTAGTAGGGGGCGTGGCCAGAAGCGGGCCTTCGAATTGGGCATTTGAGATGGCTGCCATAGAGATATTACTTACTGTGCAAACTCAACGAGCGTGCAACCGCCACCTACTGTAGTGGATGTGCAATTACGTACACTTTATTCTAGTACATTAAAAAATACATGTCTAACAAAAAATCACATCTTCCCTGGGGTCAGACCCTGGCAGCGTACCACGCCCCTCCAAGGGGCTATTTGACTATTTGAGAAGCACTGCTCTAGAACAAATGAGTTCACCACAACAAAGTTTCCGTGAGTTAACTGTAAGAAGTGAGCAAAAACCTCTGTGAAACAGCTCTGTAAATCCGTGATGACACAGACATGGCAACCTATTCAAATAATCCCTAACAAGCACCGGAATACTGCACGTATAGTCTATTCATGGGAACATTTGCAACAGTTCCAGAATGTGGGCTCCAAAAAGGCACTATAGTTAGATTTATTTCACTGTACACAGGAACGGCAGCTACGGTAATTGGCCTGGGCTTCAGATACCAAGAAGTGACAGCTCCCATTTCACTTCACACTTTGACAGATGTAAATCACATCAAACATTCAGCTTTAGGCGGATTCAGAATTTATTGCACAAAGTTGACCAAGAATTATATCGTCAGCAATATATGCTTTGAATTAAATTAACTGAGACAATCCATACCTCTTAAGGCTGAAAGGTGGAACCAAGTAAGTGTTGTGATTTTTTTAAATTGCTCTAGCTGAAGTAAACACTCGTGCAGTACAAAACTGCAGCTGTACATTTCTCTTTATGGAATGAATGTAGACATTTTATTCCAGGAATATTTTGGCCTTTCAGACACCTGGCTTCAAAGCCAACAGATTTCAACACAGCTGCTTGGCATAAATACAGCAGATGATTGACTTATAATTTCAAACTTTATGAGTAGTTTAGTGTTGAGTTAAAGCCCAGTAATGCTTACTTATTACTGTAATCTGCAGTTACTGATAAAGCTTATCCATTGTTTGATGGTTGGTTTTGACAACTCTGTAAAGTGAAGAAATTTTATACCAGCACATAACTTTCCTGGTGGTTCAGCTACATTCT